>JAYMFT010334267.1:0-23212 GCA_038088735.1 Panulirus argus
CACCATTCATCACCCACCACGCCCGTGCCACGCCACCCACTACACCCGTCAGTCACCACCCATCACATCCACCATTCGTCACCCACAACTCCCGTGCCAAGCTACCCACTACACCCACCACGCCCGTGCCACGCCACCCACTACAACCGTTAGTCATCACCCATCTCATCCACCATTCATTATCCTCCACGCCCGTGTCACAACACTCACTACACCCGTCAGTCATCACCCATCTCATCCACCATTCATCATCCACCACGCCCGTGCCACGCTACCCACTAAGCCCGTCAGCCATCACCTATCACATCCACCATTCATCACACACCACGCCCATTTCACACCACCCACAACACTCGTTAGTCGTCATCCAACACATCCCTCATTCATCACCCACCACACCCGTCACTCATCACCCATCTCATCCATACTCATCACCCACCACGCACGTGACACACCACCCACCACACCCGTCAGTCACCACCCATCAGATCATGACTCACCATCCTCCATACCCTCAGGCCCCATCCAGTCACCATCCAGGCCCCTTGACTCACCTCTCATCACACCTGTACTCAACCATCCATCATACCGTGACTCACCGCTCACCACACCCGTCAGTCAACACCCATGACAGACCACCTATGACACCTTCACTCTTCACCCATGAGTTAACACTCATCACAGAGATGTTACCACCCAATGCACCGTGAATCACCGCCCACCACACCCTTGACTCACCACAATCACACTTGTGACTCACCACGCATCGCACCCGTTAGATACTACACACGAAACCTTGACAAGTGACCTGTGAGTCCCCACCCATGGGTCACCCCACCATAACGTAAGTCACAATCCACCGCAGAGTGAGTCACCATCCACCACACCAGTGACATATCACTCCCTAAACCCACGACTCTCTACTCATCACATCCGTTAGCCACTACCCACCATTACCCGTGAGTGACACCCCACCAAACTGTGACTCACCACCTACTATACCAGTAAGTAACCACCCACCACACCACTGAATCACCAACAACCAACGCCCATGAGTCACGACCCACCAAACCGTGAGTCGCCACCGATCAACTCGTATGAGCCACCATCCTGTATACCGTGACATATCAACCGCACTCGTCACTCAAAATACACATAGCTCGACACCCAACACACTTGTGAGTCATCACCCATGAGTCAGCCTCCACCACACCCGTGAGTTGCTCTCCATCACAACCATGAGTCACCACTCACCACATCTATGAGTCACTACCCTACACACCGTAGCTCACCATCAACTGTGACTTACCACCACCACACGAGATTCACGATCCACCACATCGTAAGTCACCGCCCAGCAGTCTGGTTATTGATTTCTGCCAACCACACTATTGGCTGGTATTGGTTAGGATAGGCTGGGACATCGTATTGTGAAAGTTATGACCGTATCATACCAGAGTAGTGCACCATGCCAGTGTAGGCTGGGACTGTGTATCATGTCATGACAGTGTAGGCTAGGACAGTGTATCGTGTCAAGACAGTGTAGGCTGGGACAGTGTATCATGTCATGCCAGTGTAGGCTAGGGCAGTGTATCGTGTCAAACCAGTGTAGGCTGGGACAGTGTATCATGTCATGCCAGTGTAGGCTAGGACAGTGTATCGTGTCAAGCCAGTGTAGGCTGAGACAGTGTATTATGTAATGCCAGTGTAGGCAATGATAGTGTATCGTGTCAAGCCAGTGTAGGCTGGGACAGTGTATCATGTCATGCCAGTGTAGGCTAGGGCAGTGTATCGTGTCAAGCCAGTGTAGGCTGGGACAGTGTATCATGTCATGCCAGTGTAGGCTAGGACAGTGTATCGTGTCAAGCCAACGTAGGCTGGGACAGTGTATCTTGTCATGCCAGTGTAGGCTAGGACAGTGTATCGTGTCAAGCCAGTGTAGGCTGGGACAGTGTATTGTGCAGTTAATAATAGAGTCATGACAGTGTAGGCTTGGACAGTATATAGTGTAATCCCAGTGTAGGCTGTTAGAGTGTATCGCGTCATGCAAGTGTAGGCTGGGACAGAGAATTTGTCTTGCCAGTTTTGGCTTGGGCACGGTATCTTTTCATGTCAGCGTAAGTTGGAACAGCGTATTGTGTTAGGCCAGTGTAGGCTAGGACAGTGTAATGCGTCAAGCCGGTGTAGGATGGGAAAGTATATCGTGGCATGACAGTGTATGCTATGACAGGGCTATGATTGTGTATTGTGTCACACCAGTATAGACTGAGAGAGTGTTTTATGTCACGCCAATGTAGGCTTAGACAGTGTATCGTGTCATGCCAGAGTAGGCTAGGACAGTGTATTATGTCATGCTAGTGTAAGCTAGGACAATGTATCGTGTTATGCCAGTGTAGGCTGGGACACTGTATCGTGAAAGTTATGATTGTGTCATGCCAGAGTAGGCTATGACAGTGTATTGTGTCATGCCACTGTAGGCTAGGACAGCGTATTGTGAAGGTTACGATCTTGTCATGGCAGTGTACGCTGGGACAGTGTATCGTATCAAGCTAGTGTAGGCTGGGACAGTGTATTTTGAAAGTTATGTTCGTGTCATGACAATGTAGGCTGTGTATCGTGTCTCTCAAGTGTATGCCAGGAGAGTGTATTGTGTCATGCCAGTGTAGGCTGACTGAGTGTCATGTGTCATGCCAGCGTAGGATGAGGCAGTATATCATGTCATGTCAGAGTAGGCTGAGACAGTGCATTTTGTCATTCCAGTGTTTGCCAGGACAGTGTATCATGTCATGCCAATGTAGACTAAGGTAGTGTATTGTGAAGGGTATGATCGTGTCATGACACTGCAGGCTGGGACAGTGTATCTTGTCATGCCAATGTAAGCGAAGACAATGTATTGTGTCATGTCAATGTGGGCTGGGACAGTTTATTGTGTCATGCCAGTGTAGGCTGGGACAGTGTATCGTCTCATGCCAATGTAGGCTGGAACAGTGTATCGTGTCATACCAGAGTAAGCCGAGACAGTGTATTGTGTCATTCCAGTGCAGGCTGGGACAGTGTATTATGTCATGCCAGAGTAGGTTGGGACAGTGTATCGTCTCACGCCAGTGTCAGATAGGGCAGTGTATTGTGTTACGCCATTGAAGGCTGGGACAGTGTACAGTGAACTTTGCGACCGTTTCATGCCAGTGTAGGATGGGATAGAGTATTGTGTCACGCCACTGTAGGTTGGTCCAGTATATTTTGGCATGCTAGTGTAGGATGGAACAGTGTATGGTATCAAATCAGCGTAGGCTGGGACAGTATGTCGTGTCATGCCAGTGTAGACTGGGTCAGTGTATCGTGTCTTGCAAGTAAAGGCTCTGACAGTGTATTCTGTCATGCAAGTGTAGGCTGGGACTGTGTATTGTATTGTGCCAAGATAGGCAGGGGCAGTGCATTATGCCTTGCCAGTGTAGGCGAGGACAGTGTATCGTGTCATGCCAGTGTAGGCTGGAACAGTGTGCCGTGTCATGCTAGTGTAGGCTGGGCCAGTGTATTGTACCATGCCAGTGTAGGTTGGGACAGTGTATTATGAAGGTTACGATCGTGTCATGCCTATGTAGGCTGGGACAGTGTATTTTTTTCACTCCAGTGTAGGCTGCGACTCTGTATTGTGAAGGTTATGATCGCGTCATACCAGCGTAGGCTGAGAGAGTGTATCGTGTCTGGCTAGTGTAGGTTATGAAAGTGTATTGTGTCATGTCATGCCAGTGTAGGTTGGGACAGTGTATCAAGTCAGTGTAGCCTGGGATAGTGTATTGTGAAGGTCATGATCGTGTCATAACAGTGTAGGCTGGGACAGTGTATAGTGTCATGCCACTGTAGGCTATGACAGTGTATTGTGTTATGCTAGCGTAGGCTGGGACAGTGTCTCGTGTCAAGCCAGTGTAGACCGGGGCAGTGTATTGTAAAGGTTATAATCGTGTCATGCCAGTGTAAGCTGGGACTGTGTATTGTGTGATGCCAATGTAGGCTGGGACAGTTTATAGTGTCAGTCCAGTGAAGGGTGGGACAGTGCATCGTTTCATGCCAGTGCAGGCTAGGACAGTATATTGTGAAGGTTACGAGCTTGTCTGGGACAGTGTATTCTGAAGGTTAAGATCTTGTCATGGTAGTGTAGGCTGGGACAGTGTATCGTGTCACTCCAGTGTTTGCTAGGACAGTGCATTGAGTCATGCCAGTGTAGGCGGGTAGAATCTATTGTCTCATGTCAGTGTAGGCTGGGAAAGTGTATTGTGTCATGCCAGTGTAGGCTGGGATAGTATCTCGTGTCATACCAGTGAAGGATGGGGCAGTGTAACGTGTCGTGCCGGTGTACGTTGGGACAGTGTATCATGTCATGCCAATGTAAGCTAAGATAATCTATTGTGTCATGCCAATTTAGGCTGGGACAGTGCATCGTGTCATGCCAGTGTAGACTCGAACAGTGTATCGTGTCAAGCCAGTGTATGCTGGAACAGTGATTTGTGAAGTTTGCGACCGTGTCATGCCAGTGTAGGATGGGACAGTGTATCCTGTCAGGCCAGTGTAAGCTGGGACAGTGTATTGTGTCATGCCAGCGTAGGCTGGTCCAGTATATTTTTTCATGCCAGTGTAGGATGGAACAGTGTATGGTGTTAAACCAACGTCGGCTGAGACGGTATGTCGTGTCATGCCAGTGTAGACTGAGTCAGTGTATCGTGTCTTGCCAGTGAAGGCTGTGACAGTGTATTCTCTCATGCAAGTGTAGGCTAGGACAGTGTATTGTGTCGTGCCAATATAGTCTGGAACAGTGTATCGGCCTTGCTAGTGTAGGCTAGAACAATGAAACGTGTCATGCCAGCGTTGGCCGGGACAGTGTATTGAGTCATGCCAGTATATGCTGGGACAGTGTGCTGTGTCATGCCAGGGTAGGCTGGGCCAGTGTATTGTATCATGCCAGTGTATGCTGGGACACTGTATTGTGAAGATTGTGATCCTGTCATGCTAGTGTATGCTGGGACAATATATCGTGTCTGGCTAGTGTAGGCTGGGACAGTGCATCTTCTCATGTCAGCGTAAGCTGGGACTGTGTTTTGTGTCAAGCCAGCGTAGGCTAGGAGAGTGTATTGTGTTATGTCAATGTAGGCTGGAAAAGAGTATCTTGTCATGCAGTGTAGGCTAGGAAGGTGTAGTGTGTTATGCCATTTCAGGCTAGGACAGTTTATCGTGTCATGCCAGTGTAGGCTGAGACAATTCATCGTGTCATGCCCGTGTGGGCTGGGACACTGTATTGTGAAGATTATGATCCTGCCATGACAGTGTAGGCTGGGACAGTGTATAGTGTCATGTCAGTGGATGTTTGGACAGTGTATGATGTCATGCCAGTGTAGGCTGGGACAGTGTACCGTGTCATGCAAGAGTAGGCTGAGACAGTGCATTCTGTCATTCTAGTGTTTGCCAGGACAGTGTATTGTGTCTTGCCGCTGTAGGTGGGCAGAATCAGAAACTATTGTGTCGTGTCGGTGTTGGCTGGGACAGTGTATTGTGTCATGCCAGTGTAGGCTGGGACAGCATCTTTTGTCATGCCAGTAAAGGATGGGGCAATGTAACGTGTAATGCCGGTGTACGTTGGGACAGTGTATCATGTCATGCCAATTTATGCTAAGACAATTTATTGTGTCATGCCAGTTTAGGCTGGGACAGTATATCGTGTCATGCCAGTGTAAGTTGGGAGAGTGTTTTGTGTAACACCATTGTTGGATGAGACATTGTATTGTGAGCTTTGCAACCGTGTCATGCCAGTGTAGGATGGGACAGTGTATTGTGTCACGCCAGTGTAGGCTGGGATAGTGCATTGTGAAGGGTATGATCGTGTCATGCCATTATAGGCTGGGACAGTGTACTGTGTCACGCCAGAATAGGCTGGGATAGTATATTGTGACGTTTACGATCGTGTCATGCCAGTGTAGGATGGGACAGTATATCCTGTTAGGCCAGTATAGGCTGGGACAGTATATTGTGTCATGCCAGCGTAGGCTGGTCCAGTATATTTTTTCATGCCACTGTAAGATGGAACAGTGTATGGTGTCAAAGGAGCGTAAGCTGGGACAGTAAGTCGTGTCATGTCAGTGTAGACTGGGTCAGTGTATCGTGTCTTGCCAGTGAAGGCTGTGACAGTGTATTTTGACAGGCAAGTGGAGGCTGGAACAGTGTATTGCGTCGTGCCAATATAGGCTGGAACAGAGTATCATGCCTTGCTAGTGTAGACTAGGACAGTGTATCATGTCATGCTAGTGTAGGCTGGGACAGTGTATTGAGTCATGCCAGTATATGCTGGGACAGTTTGCTGTGTCATGCCAGTGTAGGCTGGGCCAGTGTATTGTATCATGCCAGTGTAAGGTGGGACAGTCTATTGTGAAGGTTACGGTCGTGTCATGCCTGTGTTGGCTGGGACAGTGTGCTGTGTCATTCCAGTGTAGGCTGGGTCAGTGTATTGTATCATGCCAGTGTAGGCTGGGGCAATGTATTGTGATTACGATCGTTTCATGCCAGTGTATGCTAGCACAATGTATTCTATCACGCCAGTGTAGGTTATGACACTGCATTATGAAGATTATGGTCGTGTCATGCCAGTGTAGCCTATAAGAGCGTATCATGTCATACCAGTGTTTGCTGGGACAATATATCGTGTCATGCCAGTGCTGGCTGGGACAGTGTATTGTGTCACGCTAGTGTAGGCTGGGACAGTGCATTGTAGGAGTGTTGATAGTGTCATGACTTTGTAGGCTGAGACAGTGTATTGTATCATGCCAGTGTATGCTGGAACAGTGTATTATGACGGTTCCGATCGTGTCTTGCCAATGTAGGTTGGGACAGTGTATTGTCTTATGCCAGTGTAGGCTGAGACAGTGTGTCTTGTCATGTAGTGTAGGATGGGACAGCATATTGTGTCATGCCAGTTTAGGATGGAACAGTGTATCTTCTCATGTCAGCGTAAGTTGGGACAGTGTATTGTGTCAAGCCAGTGTAGGCTAGGACAGTGTATTGTGTCATGCAAATGTAGGCTGGGAAAGTGCATCTTGCCATGCAGTGTAGGCTAGGACAGTGTTTTGTGTTATTCCATTTTAGTCTG
Source organism: Panulirus argus (assembly GCA_038088735.1). NCBI lineage: Eukaryota > Metazoa > Arthropoda > Malacostraca > Decapoda > Palinuridae > Panulirus > Panulirus argus. The sequence goes on from JAYMFT010334267.1 coordinate 7,133, forward strand.
AGACTGTATTTTGTCATCCCGTGTACGATGGGACAATGCATCGTGTCATGCCGTGTAGGCTGGGAGAGTGTATTGTATCTTGCCAGTTTAGGCTGGGACAGTGCATTAGTCATGCCATTTTAGGCTGGGACGGTGTATACTATCATGCCAGTGTAGGCTGAGACACTTTATTGGGTCATGCCAGTGTAAGCTGGGACAGTGGATTGTGTCATGCCAGTGTTGGGTGAGACAGTGTATTGCGCGATGTCAATGTAGGCTACAGCAGTTTATTGTGTCATACCAGTGTAGGTCGGGACAGTGTGCTGTGTCACGCCAGTGTAGGTTGGGACAGTTTACTGTGTCATGCCAGTTTAGGATGGGACAGTGTATCTTCTCATGTCAGCGTAAGTTGGGACAGTGTATTGTGTCAAACCAATGTAGGCTTGGACAGACTATTGTGTTATTCCAATGTAGTCTGGGAAAGTGTATCTTGTCATGCAGTGTAGGCTGGGACAGTGTACTGTGTTATCCCATTTTAGGCTGGCACAGTGTATTTTGTCATGCCAGTGTACCCTGGAACAGTGCATCGTGTCATGCAGTGTAGGCTGGGACAGTGTATTGTGTCATGCCAGTTTAAGCTGTGACAATGCATTTGACATGCCAGGGTACTGTTGAACACTGTATCGTGTTATGTCATTGTATGCTGAGACAGTTTATCGTGTCATGCCAATGTACACTAGGACAGTGTACTGTGTCATGCCATTGTGGGCTTGATCAGTGTATCGTGTCATGCCAATATAGTCTTGGACAGTGTATCGTTTCATGCCAGTGTGGGCTGAGGCAATATATCGTGCCATGTCAATATAGGCTGTAACATCGTATTTTTTCTTGCCAGTATAGGCTGGTAGAGTGTATGGCGTCGTGCCAGAGTAGGCTGGGACAGTTTATCGTGTAATGCCAGTGTAGGCTTGCAAAGTTTATTGCATCCTGCCAGTGTAAGCTGGGAATGTGTACCATGTCATGCCAGTATTGTCTCGTATAGTATATTGTGTTATACCAGTGCAGGTGGGATAGTGTTTTGTGTCATACCAGTGTAGGCTGGGATTGTGTATCTTGTCATGCTGGTGTAGATTGGGATAATGAATTGTGTCATGCCAATGTAGGCTGAGGCATGTATTGTGTCATGCCAGCATATGCTGTAACAGTATATCATGTCATGCCAGTGTTGGCTGAGGCAGTGCATCGTGTCATGCCGGTGTAACGTGTGAGAATACATCGTGACATGCCAATGTAATGTGGGGCAGTGTATCGTGTCATGTCAGTGTATGCTAGGACAAAGTTTTGTGTCATGCCAGTGTAGGCTGGGACGGTATATTATGTCATACCAGTGTAAGCTGGGACACTGTATCGTGTCATGCCAGTTTAGGCTGGGATAGTGTACTGTGAAATGCCAGTGTAGGCTGGGGCAATATATCGTGTCATGTCACTGTTGGATGGGAGAGTGAATAGTGTCATATCAGTGTGAGCTGGGACACTGTATTGTGTCATGCCAGTTTAGGCTGGGACGGCGTTTTGTGTCATACCACAGTAGGTTGGGACAGTGTATTTTCTCACGCCAATGTAGGATGGGTCAGTTTATCATGTCATGCCAGAGTAGGCTGGGACAGTGTATTGTGTCATGGCAATGTAGGTTGGGACAGTGCATTTTCTCATGCCAGTGTAGGCTGGGAGAGTGTACCATGCATGTCAATGTAGGGTGGAACAATGTATTGTGTCGTGCCTGTGTGGGTTGGGCCAGTGTATCATATCATGCCATGTTAGGTTGTGAGAATGTATCTCGTCATGCCAGTGTAGACTGGGACAGTGTATTGTGTCATGCCAGTGTAGCCTGGGACAGTGTATTGTGTCACGCAAGTGTAGGCTTGGACAGTCTATTTTGAAAGTTATGATCGAGTCATGACAGTATAGGCTGGGACAGTGTATCGTGTCATGCCAGTGTAGACAAGGATAGTGTATTGTGTTACGCCAGTTTAGGTTTTGACAGCGTATCTCTTCATGCCAGTGTAAGCTGGGACAGTATACTTTGTCATGCCAGTGTAAGCTGGGACAGTGTACCGTGTCAAGGAAGTGTAGGCTGGGACAGTGTATCGTATCATGAAAATGTAGGCTGGGGCAGTGTATTGTGTCATGCCATTTAAGACTGGGACAGTTAATCTTGTCATGCCTCTGTACGCTGGTACAGTGTATCGCGTCATGCCATTGTAGGTTGGAACGTTGTATCATGCCACGCAGTGTAGGCTGGGACAGTGCATTGTATCATGTCATCTTAGGCTAGGACAGTGTGTTTTGTCATGCCATTGTAAGCTGGAACAGTGTATCGTGTTACGCAGTGTAGGCTGGGACAGTGCATTGTATCATGCCATTTTAGGCTAGGACAGTGTATTTAGTCATGCCATTGGAGGCTGGAACAGTGTATTGAGTCATGCCAGTTTAAGCTGGCACAATGTATTTTGTCATTCCAGTTTAAGCTGTATCCCGTCATAACAGAGTAGGCTGAGACAATTAACCGTGTCATGCCGGTGTAGGCTGGGACAGTCTATCTTGTCATGCCATTGTAGGTTTGATCAGTGTATTGTGTCATGCCAGTGTTGTCTGGGACAGTGTATTTTGTCATACCAATGTAGTATGGTACGGTGTATTGTGTCATGCCAATGTAGGATAGGACAATGTATCGTGTCATGCCGGTGTAGGCTGGGACAATGTATTTTGTCATGCCGGTCTAGGCTGGGATAGTGTATTATGTCAGGCCATTGTAGGCAGGGCCATTGTATTGTGTCATGCCACTGTAATCTTGGACAGTATATCGTGTCATGCCAGTGTAGGCTAGGACAGTGTGTTTTGTCTTGCCAGTGTTTTCTGAGACAGTATATTTTGTCATGCCAGTGTGAGGTGGGACAGTGTATTGTGAAGGTTACTATCTTTTCATGCCAGTGTAAAGTCGGACAGTATATTCTATCATGCTAGTGTAGACTGGGACAGTTTATCTTGTCATGACTGTGTACGCTGGGGCAGTGTATTGAGTCATGCCAGTGTAGACTGGGAGAGTGTATCGTGTCATGCTAGCGTAGGCTATGACAGTGTATTGTGTCATGCCTGTGTAATCAAAGACAGTGTATCGAGTCATGCCAGTGTAGGTCGGGACAGGGTATCGTGTAATGCCAGTGTAGGTTGGGATAATGTTTCGCTTCATGCCAGGATAGGCTGTTACACTGTATTATGTCATGTCAGTGAAGGTTGGGACTGTACTGTGTCATGCCATTCAAATATGGGACGGTTTATCGTGTCATGCCTGCGTAGGCTGGGACAATGTATTGTGTCATGCCAGTTTAAGATTAGACAGTGGATCGTGTCATGCCGCTGTAGACTGCAAGAGTATATTGTGTCATGTATGCTGGGAAAGTGTATTGTGTCATGCCAGTGTAGGTTGGAACAGTATATTATGTCATGTCAGTGAAGGCTGGGACTGTTTATCATGTCATGCTAGTGTAGCTTCGGACAGTGTATTGTGTCGTGTCATTGTAGGCCTGGACAGTGTAAAGTGTTATGCCAGTGTAGGCTGGGACCGTATATCATGTCATGCTAGTGTAGGCTGGGACAGTGTATAGTTGCATGCCAGTGTAGGCTGGGACAGTGGATTGTGTCATATCTGTGTAGGCTGGGCATGTGTATTTTGTAACGCCAGTTTAGGCTGAGACTGTGTATCAAGCCATGCCAGTGTAGGCTGGGACAATGTATTGTCTCACGCCAGTGTAGGTTGGGGCAGTGTATCGTGCCATACCAGTCTAGGTTGGGACAATGTTTTATGTCATGTCAATGTAGGCTGTGAAATTGAATCGTGTCATGCAAGTGTAGGCTGAGACAGTGTATCGTATCATGCTAGTTTAGAGCGGGAGAGTGTATCGTGTCATGTCAGTGCAATCCAGGACAATGTATTATGTCACGTCAGTTTACGCTGCGACAGTGTATTGTGCTATATCTCTGTAGGCTTGGACAGTGTACTGTCATGCTAATATAGGCTGGGACAGTGTATTGTGAAGGTTATGATCGTGTCAAGGCAATGTTGGCTGGGACAGTGTATTATGTCGACTGGGACAGTGTATTTTAAAGGTTGCGATCGTGTCATGACTTTGTAGGCTGGGACAGCGTGTCGCTTCATGCCAATGTAGTCTGGGACATTGTATCGTGTCATGACAGTGAAGGCTAGGACAGTGTCTCATGTCATACCAGTGTAAGATAGGACATTGTATTTTGTCATATCTGATTAGTCTGGGACAGTGTATTGTGTTATGTCAATGTAGGCTGGGACAGTGTATTGTGTCATGCCAGTGTAGGCTGTGATAGTGTATTTTTTCATGCTAATGTTAGGTTGACATAATGTATTGCGTCATGCCAGTGAAGGTTGGGCAATGTATTGTGCCATGCCAGTGTATCTTGTGACGGTATCGTTTCATGCCAATGATGGCTGAGACAGTGTATCGTGTTATGCCAGTGTAGGCTGGAACAGTGTATCATGTCATGCCTGTAGCCTGGGACAGTGTATTTTGTCAATCCAGTGTTGACTGGGACTGTGTATTGACAAGGTTACGATCGTGTCATGCCAATGTAAGTTGGGACAGCGTCTCATGTCATGCCATTGTAGGCTGGAACAGTGTATCAAATCATGACAGTGTAGACTGGGAGAGTGTATCATGTCATGCCAGTGTAGGTTGGAACAGTGTATCGTGCCTAGCCAGTGTTGGCTGGGACAGTGTATTGTGTCACGCGAGTGCCGACTGAGACAGTGTATTTTGAAGGTTACGATCGTGTCATGCCAGTATATGCTGGGACAGTGTGTCGCTTCATGCCAGTGTAGTCTGGGACTGTGTATCGTGCCATGTCAGTGTTGGATGGGAGAATGTTTTGTGTCATATCAGTGTAGGCTGGAACACTGCATTGTGTTATGGCAGTGTACACTGAAACAATGTATCGCGTCATGCCATTATAGACTGGGCACGTGTATTATGTCATGTCAATGTAGGTTGGGAGATTTTAGTGTGTCATGGCAGTGTAGGTTGGGACAGAGTATCATGTCATGCCAGTGTAGGCTGGGATAGTGCAGCGTGTCATGACAGTGTACACTGGGACATTGTATTAGGTCATGCCAGAAATGGCTGGGACAGCTTATCGTGACATACCAGTTTAGATTGTGACAGTGTATCTCTTCATACCAGTGTAGGCCGGGACATTGTATTATGTTATGCCAGTGTAGGCTGGGAGAGTCAGTTTCGTCATGCATAGGCTAGCACAGAGTATTGCGTCATACCTGTGTGAGCTGAGAACAGTGTATCGTGTTATGTCCGTGTAGGCTGGTATAGTGTATTGTGTCACGCGAGTGCCGACTGAGACAGTATATTTTGAAGGTTACGATCGTGTCATGCCCGTGTATGCTGGGACAGTGTGTCACTTCATGCCAGTGTAGTCTAGGACTGTGTATCGTGTCATGCCAGTTAAGGATGGGAAAGCATATCATGTCATGCCAGTGTAGGCTGGGACAATGCATCTTGTCATGCCAATGTAAACTGAGACAGTGTATCGTGCAATGCCAGTGTAGGTTGGGACAATGTTTCGCGTCATGCCAGGATAGGCTGGTACAGTATATTATGTCATACCAGTGTATGCCGGGACAGTGTACCGTGTCACGCCAATGTAGGCTGGAACAGTGAATCGTAGCATGCCAATGTAGGTTGAGACAGTGTTTTGTGTCATGCCATGCAAGTATGGGACAGTTTATCGTGTCATGCCTGTGTAAGGTGGGACAATGTATTGTGTCATGCTAGTGTAGGATTAGACAGGGTATCGTGTCGTGCCATTGTAGGCTGCAAGAGTGTATTGTGTCGTGTATGCTGGGACAGTGTATTGTGCCATGATAGTGTAGGCTGGGACACTATATCGTGTAAGAGCAGTTTATTTTGGGACAATATATTGTGTCATGCCAGTGAAGGCTGGGACTGTGTATCATGTCATGCTAGTGTAGCCTTGGACAGTGTATTGTGTCATGTCAGTGTAGGCTGGGATCGTATATCGTATCATGCCAGTGTAGGTTGGGATTTGTATTGTGTCATACCAGTGTAGGCTGGTACTATGTATTGTGAAGGCTGCGATCGTGCCATTCCATTGTAGGCTGGGACAGTGTATTGTGTCATGCCAGTGTAAGCTGGGACAGTGTATTCTGTCATGCCAGTGTAGGCTGTGATAATGTATTTTTTTATCTTAGTGTTAGGCTGAGATAATGCATTGCGTCACGCCAGTGTAGGTTGGGGCAATGTATTGTGTCATGCCAGTGTATCTTGTGACAGTATCGTTTCATGCCAGAGTTGGCTGAAACGGTGTATCGTGTCATGCCAGTGTATGCTGGAACTGTGTATTGTGTTACGCGAGTGTCGACTGGGACGGTGTATTTTGAAGGTTACGATCGTGTCATGCCAGTGTACGTTGGGGCAGCGTGTCGCTTCATGCCAGTGTAGTGTAGGATTGTGTATCGTGTCATGCCAGTTAAGGCTTGGACAATGTATTTTGTCTTGCCAGTGTAATCTGGGACAGTGTATCGAGTCATGTCAGTGTAGGTTTGGACAGTGTACCGTGTAATGCCAGTGTAAGTTGGGACAATGTTTCGTGTCATGCCAGGATAGGTTGGTACAGTGTATTATGTCATGCCAGTGTATGCTGGGGCAGTGTATCGTGTCACGCCAATGTAGGCTAGGACAGTGAATCGTATCATACCAGTGTAGGTTGGGACAGTGTATTGTGTCATGCCATTCAAATATGGGACAGTTTATCGTGTCATACCTGCGTAGGCTGGGACAATATATTGTGCCATGCCAGTGTAGGATTAGACAGTGTATCGTGTCATGCCACTGTAAGCTGCAAGAGTATATTTTGTCATGTATGCTGGGAAAGTTTATTGTGTTATGCCAGTGTATATTGGGACAGTGTATTGTGTCACGCCAGTGTAGGTTGGGACAGCAGATCGTGTCAGAGCAGTGTAGTTTGGGAGAGCATATTGTGTCATGCCAGTGTAGCCTGGGAGAGTGTTTCATGTCATGCCAGTGTAGCCTCGGACAGTGTATTGTGTCGTGTCAGTGTAGGCCTGGACAGTGTAAAGTGTTATGCCAGTGTAGGCTGGGACCGTATGTCGTGTCATACCAGTGTAGGTTGGGATGAGTTTCGTTTAATACCAGTGTAGGCTGGTACAATGCATTGTGAAGGTCGCGATTGTGTCATTCCATTGTAGACTGGGACAGTGTGTTGTGTCATACCAATGAAGGCTAGGACAGTGTATCGTGTCATGCCAGTGTAAGCTAGGACAGTGGATCGTATCATGCCATTGTAGGCTAGGACAGTGCATTGTGTCAATTTAGTGTAGGATAGGACAGTGTGTTGTGAAGGTTACAATATTGACATGCCAGTGTAGGCTGAGACAGTGTATTGTGAAGATTGTAATCGTGTCATGACAGTGTAGCCTGGGAAAATGTATTCTGTCAATCCAGTGTAGACTGGGACAGTGTATTGACAAGGTTACGATCTTGCCATGCCAATGTAAGCTTGGACAGCGTCTCGTATCATGTTACCGTAGGCTGGAACAGTGTATCAAATCATGCCAGTGTAGACTGGAAGAGTGTATCGTATCAAGCCAATGTAGGCTGGGACAGTGTATTGTATCATTTCAGTGTAGATTGGGATAATGTATCGCGTCATGACAATGTACGCTGAGACAGTGTATCTTGTCATGCCATTATAGGTAGGGACAATGAATAGTGTCATGACAGTGTAGGCTGGGGTAATGTATTGTGTCACGCCAGTGTATGCTTTGACAGTATACAGTTTCATGCCAGTGTTGGCTGAGACAGTGTATCGTGTCATGACAGTGTTGGATGGGACAGTGTGTCGCTTCATGCCAGTGTAGCCTAGGACTGTGTATCGTCCCATGTTGGATGGAAGAGTGTTTTGTGTCATGTCAGTGTAGCCTGGAACACTGCATTGTGTCATGCCAATGTACACTGAAACAATGTATCGTGTCATGCCATTATTGGCTGGGGGCGTGTATTGTGTCATGTCAATGTAGGTTGGGAGATTTTAGTGTGTCATGGCAGTTTACGCTGGGACAGTGTATCGTGTCATGCCAGTGTAGGCTGGGATAGTGCAGCGTGTCATGACAGTGTACACTGGGACATTGTATTAGGTCATGCCAGAAATGGCTGGGACAGCTTATCGTGACATACCAGTTTAGATTGTGACAGTGTATCTCTTCATACCAGTGTAGGCCGGGACATTGTATTATGTTATGCCAGTGTAGGCTGGGAGAGTCAGTTTCGTCATGCATAGGCTAGCACAGAGTATTGCGTCATACCTGTGTGAGCTGAGAACAGTGTATCGTGTTATGTCCGTGTAGGCTGGTATAGTGTATTGTGTCACGCGAGTGCCGACTGAGACAGTATATTTTGAAGGTTACGATCGTGTCATGCCCGTGTATGCTGGGACAGTGTGTCACTTCATGCCAGTGTAGTCTAGGACTGTGTATCGTGTCATGCCAGTTAAGGATGGGAAAGCATATCATGTCATGCCAGTGTCGGCTGGGACGATGTATTTTGTCATGCCAGTGTAATCTGGAACAGTGTATCGAGTCATGCCAGTTAAGGCTGGGAGAGTGTATCGTATCATGCCAGTGTAGGCTATGAAAGTGTATTGTGTCATGCAAGTCTTAACTGGGACAGTGTATCGAGTCATGCCAGTGTAGGTTGGGACAGTGTATCGTGTAATGCCAGTGTAGGTTGGGACAATGTTTCGCGTCATGCCAGGATAGGCTGTTACAGTGTATTATGTCATGCCAGTGTATGCTGGGATAATGTATCGTGTCATGCCACTGTAGGCTGCAAGAGTATATTGTGTCGTGTATGCTGAGACAGTGTATTCTGTAAAAGCAGTGTATTTTGGGACAATATATTGTGTCATGCTAGTGAAGGCTGGAACTGTGTATCATGTCATGCTAGTGTAGCCTTGGACAGTGTATTGTGTCATGTCATTGTAGGCTGGGACCGTATATCGTATCATGCCAGTGTAGGTTGGGATTTGTATTGTGTCATACTAGTGTAGGCTGGTACAATGTACTGTGAAGGCTGCGATCGTGTCATTCCATTGTAGGCTGGGACAGTGTATTGCGTTATGCCAGTGCATGCTGGGACACTGTATTGTGTCATGCCAGTGTAGTTTAGGACAATATTTTCTCATGCCAGTATAGGCTGGGACAGTGTATCATGCCATGCCAGTATAAGTTGGGACAGTCTATCGTGTCATGCCTGTGCAGGCTGGAACACTGTATTGTGTCATGCCAATGTAGGCTGGGACAGTGTATCGTTTTATACCAGTGTAGGTTAGGACAGTGTATTTTGTCATACCAGTGTATGCTGTGACAGTGTATTGTGTCACGTCAGTGTTGTAGGGAACAGTGTATTGTTCCATTCAGTGTAGGGCAGGACACTGTATTGTGTCATGCCAGTATTCGCTGGGACAGTGTATTGTGTCATGCCAGTGTAGGTTGGAATAGTGTTTACTTGCATGCCAGTGTAGGCTGGGACATTGTTTCATGTTATGCCAGTGTAGGCTGGGACAGTGTATCGTGTCATTCCATTGTAGATTGGGACAGTGTATCATGTCATGCCAGTGCATGCTGGGACACTGTATTGTGGCATGCCATTGTAGGTTGGAATAGTGTTTAATTGCATGCCAGTGTAGGCTGGGATAGTGTATCATCTCATAACAGTGTAGGCTGGGCCGGTGTATCGTATCATTCCATTGTAGATTGGGACAGTGTATCGTGTCATTCCAGTTTAGGCTGTGACAGTGACTTGTGTCATGCCAGTGTAGGTTGGAATAGTATTTACTTGCATGCCAGTGTAGGTTGGAACAGTGTATCTTATCATGCCAATGTAGGCTGGGACACTATATTTTGTCATGCCATCGAAGGCTTGGACAGTTTATCGTGTCAAACCAGTGTATGCTGCAGCATTGTATTTTGTCATGCCAGTGTAGGGTGGGACAGTGCATTCTGTCATGCCAGTGAAGGCTGGGACAGTGTATTGTGTCATGCCGGTGTTGGATGGGAAAGTGTATTTTCATGTCAGTGTAGGCTAAGACAGTGTATTGTGTCATGCCATTGTATGCTGGGACACTGCGTCGTGTCATGCTAGTGCATGCTGAGACAGTGTTTTGTGTCATGCCAATGTAGGCTGGGACAGTGTATGGTGTCATGCCAGTGTGGACTGGGACAGGGCATATTGTCATGCCAGTATAAGCTGTGACAGTGCATTGTGTCATGCCATTGAAGGTCTGGACAGAGTATCGTATCATGTCAGTGTAGGCTGGACAGTGTACTGTGTCATGCCATTCAAGGCTTGTACAGCTTATCGTGTCATAACAGTGTAAGCTGGGACAGTGTATTATGTCACGCGAGTGTCGGCTGGGACATTGTATCATGTCATGCCAGTATAGATTGGGAAAGTGTATCTTGTTATGCCAGCGAATCCTGGGGCAGTGTATTGTATCATGCCAATGTACGCTACAACAGTGTGTCGTTTCACGCCAGTGTAGTCTGGGACAGTGTATTGTGTCATGCCACTGTAGGCTGGGACAGTGTATTGTGTCATGCTAGTTAAGGCTGGGAAAGTGCATAATGTTATAGCAATGTAGGCTGGGACAGTACATCGTGTCATGCCAGTGTAGGCTGGGACAGTGTATTGTGTCTTGCCAATGTAGGATGAGAGAGTGTATGTTTTCATGCCAGTGTAGGCTGGAACAGTGTATCATGTCATGTCAATGTTGGTTTGGACAGTGAATTGTGTCATGCCAATTTAGGCTGGAACAGTGTATCATGTCACGTCAGTGTTGGCTGGGACAGTGTATGGTGTCATGCCAGTGTAGGCTGGGACACTTTATTGTGTCATGCCAGTGTAGATTGAGACAGTGTATTGTGTCATGCCAGTGCAGGTTGAGACAGTGTATTTTCTCATGCCAATATACGCTGCGACAGTGTATCATGTCTTTCCAGTGTAGTGTGGGAATGAGTATCGTGTCATGCCAGTTTAGGTTGTCACAGTGTATCTCGTAATGACAGTTTAGCCTGGGATAGTGTACTGTGTTATGCCAGCTTAAGCTGGGACAGTACAAAGTGTCATGAAAGTGAACCCTCGAACAGTGTATTGTTTGACGCCAGTGTAGGATGGGACAATGTATTTTGAAAGTTACAATCGTGTCATGCCATTGTAGGCTGGGACAATGTATCGTATCATTCCAATGTAGGCTAAAACACTGTATCATGCCATGCTAGTGTAGGGTGGGACAGTGTATCGTGTCATGCCGGTATAAGCTGGTACAGTGTATTGTGCCAGGCCAGTGTAGGTTCGGACAGTGTATCGTATCGTGCCAGTGTAGGCTGGGACAGTGCATTGTGTCATGCCAGTATAGGCTGGTACAGTGTATTGTGTCATGCCATTCAAGGCTGGGACTGTTTACTGTGTCATAACAGTGTAAGCTGGGACAGTGTATTATGTCACGCGAGATCCGGCTGTGACATTGTATCATATCATGCCAGTATAGATTGGGAAAGTGTATCTCGTCATGTAAGCGCGTCCTGGGACAGTGTGTCGTATCATGCCAGTGTAGGTTCGGACAGTATATCGTATTGTGCCAGTGTAAGATGGGACAGTGCATTGTGTTATGCCACACAATGCTGGGACAGATTATAGTGTCATGACAATGTAGGCCGGGACAGTGTACCTTGTCATGCCAGCTTATCCTGGGGCAGTGTATTGTCTCATGCAAGTGTAGGCTAGGAAAGTGTATTGTGTCATGCCAGTGTAGGCTGAGACAATGTACTGTGTCATTCTAGTGTGGGCTGTGACTGTGTATCGTGTGATGCCAGCGTTGGATGGGACAGTGTATCTTGTCATGCCATTGTAGGTTGGATCAGTGTAACGTGTTATGCCAGTGTAGTCTTGGTCAGTGTACTGTGTTATGCCAGCGTAAGCTGGGACAGTGTATTGTATTATGCCAGCGTAGGCTGGGACAGTGTATCGTATCGTGCCAGTGTAGGCTGGGACAGTGTACTGTGTCATGCCAGTGTAGGAATGGACAGTGTATCTTGTCACGCCATTGTAGGTTGGATCAGTGTATAGTGTCATGCCAGTGTAGTCTTTGTTAGTGTATCGTTTCAACTAGTGTAATTTGGGACAGTGTATTGTGTCATGCTAGTTAAGGCTGGGAGTGTATCGTGTCATGCCAGTGTAGGCTTGAAAAATGTGTTTTGTCATGCCAGTGTAGGCTAGGACAGTGTATCGTGTCAATCCAGTGTCGGCTTTGACTGTGTATCGTGGCATGTCAGTGTTGGATGGGACAGTGTATTGTGTCATGTCAGTGTAGGCTGGGATAGTGTATTGTGACATGTCTTTGTAGGCTGGGACAGTGTATCATGTCATGAAAGTGTATGCTGGGACACTGTATCATGTCACTGTAGGCCGGGACAATGTATCGTGTCATGCCGGTGTAAGCTAGGAAAGTGTATTGTGCCATGCCAGTGTAGGCTAAGACAATGTTTCTTGTCATGCCAGTTTAGGTTGTGACCGTGTATCTCGTCATGCCAGTTAATTTGTAACAGTGTATCTCATTATGCTTGTGTAGGCTGTGGCAGAGTATTCCGAAGGTTCCGATTGTGCCATGCTAATGTAGGCTGGGACAGTGTGGTATGTCATGCCATTGTAGGCTAGGACAGTGTATCGTGTCATGCCAGCGTAAGCTGGGACAGGGTGTAGAGTCATACCAGTATAGGCTGGGACAGTGTACTGTGTCATGCCATTCAAGGCTGGGACTGTTTACTGTGTCATTACAGTGTAAGCTGGGACTGTGTATTATGTCACGCGAGAGCCGGCCGGGACATTGTATCATGTCATGCCAGTATAGGTTGGGAAAGTGTATCTCGTCATGTAAGCGCGTCCTGGGACAGTGTGTAGTGTCATGCCAGTTTAGGCTGGGACAGTGTATCTTGTCATGCCGTTGTATGTTGGATAAGTGTACTGTGTCATGCCAGTGTAGTCTGAGACAGTATGTTGTGTCATGCCACTGTAGGCTGGGAGTGTATTGTGTCATGCTAGTTAAGGCTCGGACATTGTATCATGTCATGCCAGTATAGGCTGGAACGGTGTATCATTTCATGTCAGTGTAGGCTGGACAGTGTATTGTGTCATGCCAGTGTAGGTTGAGACAGTGTATTGCGTCATGCCAGTGTAGGTTGAGACAATGTATTTTCTCATGCCAGTATAGGCTGCGACAGTGTGTCATGTCATTCCAGTGTAGGTTGGGACAGTGTATCGTGTCAATCCATTGAAGTCTTTGTATCGTGGCATGTCAGTGTTGGATGGGACAGTGCATTGTATCATGTCAGTGCAGACTGGGACAGTGTATTGTGACATGTCTTTGTAGGCTGGACGGTGTATTGCGTCATGCCAGTGTAGGCTGGGACAGTGTATCATGTCATGCTAGTGCAGCCTTGGACACTGTATCATGTTATGTCAGTGTAAGCTGGGACAGAGTATTGTGTCATGCCAGTGTAGGCTGGGACAGTGTATTGTGTCATGCCAGTGTAGGCTGGGACAGTGTATCGTGTCATACCAGTGTACGCTGGGACAGGTTATCGTGTCATGCCAGTGTACGCTGGGACTGTGTATCATGTCATGCCAGTGTAGGCTGGGACAATGTGTTTTTTTATATCTATGTAGGATGGGACAGTGTACTGTGTTATTCCTGTTTTTCTAGGACAGTGTATCATGTCATTCCAGTTTTGACTGGGACAGTGTGTCGTGTCAATCCAGTGCATCGTGTCATGTCAGTGTTGGATGGGACAGTGTATTGTGTCATGTCAGTGTAGGCTGGGAAAGTGTATTGTGTCGTGTCTTTGTAGGCTGTGACAATGTATCGTGTCATTCTAGTGTAGGTAGAACACTGTATCATGTCATGTCAATGTAGGCTGGGTCAGTGTATTTTTCATGTCAGTGTAGTCTTGGACAGTTTCTGTGTCATGCCATTGTAGGCTGGGACCGTGTATTGTGTCATGCCAGCGTTGGCTGTGACAGGGTATTTTGTCATGCCAGTTTTGGTTATGACAGTGTATCTCTTCATGCTAGTGTAGGCTGGGACAGTGTATTTTGAAGGTTACGATCGTGTCATGCCAGTGTAGGAAAGGACAGTGTATTGTGTCATGCCAGTGTAAGCTGTAATTTTGTATCGAACTATGCCAGTGTAGGCTAGGATAATTTATCGTGCCATACCAGTGTAGGCTGGGACAGTGTATTGTGTCATGCCAGTGTAGGCTGCAACAGTGTATTTTGCCATGTAAGTATAGGCTGGGACAATGTATCGTGTCAAACTAGTGTAGGCGCTAACAGTGTATCGCGTCATGTCAGTGTTGGATGGGACAGTGTATTGCGTCATGTCAGTATAGGCTGGGACAGTGTATTTTGTCATGTCTTTGTAAGCTGGGACAGTGTACTGCGTCATGCTGATGTAGGGTGGGACACTATATCATGTCATATCAGTGTAGGCTGTCAGTGTGTTGTTTAATGTCAGTGTAGGCTTGAACAATGTATTGTGTCGTGCCAGTGTAGGTTGGGACTGTATTGTGTCATGTTAGTGTAGGCTGGGACAAGGTATTGTTTCATGCCAGTGTAGGCCTGGACAGTGTATTGTTTCATGTCAGTGTAGGATAGGACAGTGTATTGTGTCATTTCAGTGTAGGCCATGACAGTTTATCGTGTCATGTCAGTATAGGCTGGGACAGTATATTGTGTCATGTCAATGTAGGATAGGACAGTGTATTGTGTCATTTCAGTGTAGGCCATGTAGTTTATCGTGTCATGCCAGTGTAGGCCTGGACAGTGTATCGTGTCTTGTCAGTGCAGGATAGGTCAGCGTATTGTGTCATTTCAGTGTAGGCCATGACAGTTTCTTGTGTCATGTCGGTATAGGCTAGGACAGTGTATTGTCTCATGTCAGTGTAAGCTGGTACAGTATACTCTGAGGTATAGTAATGCTTGCCGTAGGTAGTGTTCTTCACCGTGCCTGTGGCAGACAGTGACCAAGGGGGTCGTAAATCCCGGCCGAGAGTGTCGTTAAGAAAGGAAGAAAATCTCGAGACTGCGAAGCGAGGATAACCCCGCAACAGGATGGCACATCGTGACCAGGAGTGATGGGGATGGGCTCTTGTGTCAACAGTGTTCCGTCGAGCTGCTCAAGAGGCCGTTGGAGCGGGCAGGAGTAGCCGGCCGTCATGCCCATGTTCTCTGCTGGCTTTGGTCAGGAGAAGGGTTGCTTCCCGCGGAGCCAGACCCCGCCTGACCCCCTACAACATGACCTGGATGTGATACCCTCCCGGGTCACGGTAGGTCAGGCTTACTGCCATTCTTCTTTATCATAATTATCTATAAAAATTATTGCAGAATTTATACTATACATCATTCATGTGAGATTGTAATTATATGGTGTATAACGGGAAGATCCTCCCTTCCTGTATTGTCACTTTTGAAAAATAGGAGAAAAACAAAGAGAAAAGCAAATAATTTCCCGGAAGCGTCTGTCGCTGCTTGGCTCAGGCCAGAGGAGCAAATAACATGATCAGTGTTGCAAGCAAGTAGGGCGGGGTACACAGGGAGAGGAGGAGGAAATAGTATGGCAGGTGGGAACTAGGGTGAAAAATGAGGTAAGGCTAGGGAAGGAAGGACTAGGGTGAGAGGTAAGGTCGATCTAGTGTGAGAAGGAAAGAGGGACTCGCCTCTGCTGAACACTGTCTTTCTAGTTCCTCTCCTAATATCTTACTTCTGTCTGAGAGACAGTTGTCTAATGATATTCTTACTAGTGCCTTTTTCATATCTAACTATAATCTCCGCTCGCGTTTCCGTTTCAAAGGTGGTGTTTGTGCTTATTCCAACATAAACACACCTGTTGCACGCCTCAAGGACCTTG
>JAYMFT010334378.1:0-23210 GCA_038088735.1 Panulirus argus
CGAATATATATAAAAAAAAAAAAAGAAAATATATATATATATATATATATATATATATATATATATATATAACAGTGATGTTAACTGGGTATTCAGGCGATTCAATGTTCGTTTGGCCCAAGGAAGGTGAGGTGTCTGAGGACATGCACAGAGCATCTGATTGAGGAGGAGCAAAGTGGCTTCGGGAGTGGTAGAGGATGGGTGGACAAAGTGTTGAAAAGATTGTGTAAGCAATACTTGGAGAAAAGAAAAAGTGAATTGTATTTCACTTATAAATCTGGAGACAACTTAGGGCTGACAACGAGGCCTTCTGGAAGATGCTAAGAATATATGGCGAAAATGTAAAGCGTTTAGATATAGCGAATAGCTTCTACTAGGAAAGAATGGCATGTATGGGAGTAGGAAGGGAGAAGGGTGAGTGGCGCTCAGTGAAGTTGAGTCTTTGTCGAAGATATATGATGCTGATGTGTTTCTTAAAGCCGTTTATGGACGGATTCATGAGGGAGGTATAAATGCAAGGATCTTGGAGTGAGGAGCGGTTCTAAGGCATGCCAGGGGTGAATCAGTTGCTGTTTGTAGATGACACGGCTCTGGTGGCAGACCTCAAATGAGAAATTCCAGAAGCTAGATGACTGAGTTTTGGATATGTGTGTCAAAGGAGACAGTTGAGAGTAAATGTGAATAAAAGTGAGGTAATGAGGTGCAGCAGGGAGATGACAGGTTGGTTTGAGAATATTTATGAGGGAAGGAACTGCAGGAGTGCTTTAGGTATCTGGGAGTGGACTTAGCAGCAGATGGAACCAAGAGGGTTGAAGTAAGTCATATGGAGGGAGAAGGGCTGAGGTCCTGAGTGCACTGAAGAGAACGTGGAAGGAGAGGTCTGTTAGAGCAAAGATGGGTATGTTTGAAGATGTGATAGCCCCGGCAGCGTTATATGGATGTGAATCTTGGGCTCTGAATGCAAAAGAATGGAAGAAGGTGGATGTGTTGGAAATGAAATTCCTGAGGACAGTATGTAGTTTAAGGCAGTTTGGTCGTGCAAGGATTAACAGTTTAAGAGAGAGTTTTAATAGTAGACTTAATATGATTCAGAAAACTGATCATGGTGTGTTGGAATGCAATGGACATAAAGGACGAACGAAGAATGATTGTTTTAAACTGTATTTGTGTCGAAAGTGGAGGGATCTTAGGAAGGTTGGAGTGATAGAAGCTTTGGGGTATCGGGATATGAACAATTAGGATGGTCAGAATTGTGCATAGTCTAGGATGAATTAGATCGATGTGGTATACGGGATGCGACGTGCTGTCAGTGGACTGAACCAAGACAGAGGTAACCTTTGGAGTAGCGTGTGGGGCTTGGCTGTGAATGGAAGGTTCTGTTTTTTATGCATTATACATGGAAGCCAGGAAATGGAAGCGTGCAAATGAAGCCTTTGTTCGTCAGTTCTTAAAAGTACCTTGCGAAGGCGGGATAAGCTACTGTGTATGCATAAAAGGAGAGATGTATATGTATACGTGTGTCTGTTTCTTTTTGTATGTCTGTGTCTGTTATGAATATATTTATAGATAGACAGATAGATACACAAAATTTCAGATAAGTCCAAGTATCATCTAGGTGTGTCGAGGTAGGAACATGAGTGACGGCGAGTGCCCGCCCTGCAGGACGCCTCCCTGCTCGAGTACGCCATCGCCGACGACCTCGCCCTCCACGGGTCCTGCCGCATGAGCCTCGTCCGCGACCACTTCTTCTCCACCAGGTTCGGGATGATCCTCCAGCGCGGCTCGCCCTACAGAGAGGCCTTCAGTATGGAGTAAGTGGTGGTAGGGACCTCTTACTCCGCCTTCAGTATAGAGTTAGATATAGTCGGGGGCCCTCACTGTGTATTCAGTATGGAGTTAGTGGTTGTTAGGGGCATGACTCCTTCTTCGGTATGGAGTAAGTGGTAGTCGGGAGCCCTTACTGCGTATTCAGTGTAGAATTAATGGAAGTTGGGGGCCCTCACTCCGCATTCAGTACAGAATTAGTGGTAGTCGGGGGCCCTCGCTGCGTATTCAGTATGGAGTTAGTGGTAGTTGGGGCCCTGACTCCTTCGGTATGGTGTAAGTGGTAGTTGGGGGCCCTCTCTATGTCTAGGCACTAGGGACCCTCACTCAACCATCAGTACGGTGTTAGTGGTGCTGGGGGCCCACAATCAGCCATTATATTCATGAACATATATTGGGTGTCGATCACGTAGAACCGAAGACACTTCACTAACATTGCTCCTCCTGTGTGCTTCCAGGATCCTCTACTTCATCCAGACGGGGCTGATGGACGCCTGGAAGAAGGAGTTCTGGCCGGGCGCCAGCCGCTGTGTTGGCGCCGCCATGAAGAGGCCAGTTCGAGCTCTCAACTTCTTGGACATCGCTGGGACGTTGCTGCTCCTGCTGGCGGGGCTGGCGATCTCTGCCCTCATCTTTCTCTTGGAGTTCGCTCGCGTGAGACGCTTATCGAAGTCCGGTTACTGACCCGTCCGCTTACCTTCGTCAGGTGTCTTGTTCGCCTTGACAACTAGTCGTTTGTCTCGCCATTGACGCCTAGTCTCTGGGCGTGCGCCTACTGACGATAGCACTGCCTCGCTGCTCGCATCATCCACGGGACGGACTGCTTAAAACCAACGGTTGACTTCCGAATCGTTGATCTATGTTGTGTACTACTACTTTCTGCAACGGATGTTGGTCATTACTGGATTGCAGCAGTCAATAAAGCGGTTTTCAGATTCTCATTGTTTGATATTATGACATCAGTTAGGTCTTCCCTCCTCAGCATGAGGCTGAAAATCCTCCCATTCTGTATTACTTTCCAAGAATAATGAACAGAGAAGAATGAGAAAAATGAGAATTTTTTTTCCTCTAACGCTCAGTCCTCTGTTCGGGGCGCCACCTTGCTCATGCAGGAAATGGCGAATATAATACTATATATATATATATATATACACACACCCTAGCTTAAGCCAGGTTCCCATTTTATCGACCAAACCCTAGCGGTAGATGAACAGCTGGATTGACTGTGGACTGATTGCCGTAACCAGGATTCGAGCGTATGAGGTCGACCCTGGGCGGCCTTTATAAACACAGATTTGGACAGGATTTCCCAGTTGAGCAGACGTAATACCGCTAAAGCTCACTTTCTGCCCCTATTTCTTTCTAAAAGCCCCATAGATTTTCCATCTTTGATGACTGTAATTCCATCACTCAACACAGTAAACATACTGGTACATTGATAATATCTAATGTCCCTTGGAAACTCTACGGTACACATAAAACACATACCTAAAAGAAAACAGAGTCCACTTCAGATGCCGCAAATTCTCTTACGACTATTTGCTCCGATTATACAGAGGTCTGATGCGTAAAAGCTTTGTATAGAGTACTTCTTTTGCATATTACTCATAGAGTCAAGTCCAAAGTAATCCGAACTCAACCTTGACATATCCTTCGACAGTGTTATTTCTCTTTCCCTCTCTTTTGTAAATGTTGCTTTAGTTGCTGCTTCCGAGAGCAGGCAAATTTCATTCTCCGTGACATTCGGCAAGCTGTTGCATGCGATTATCCTGTGTCTGTTGTGATGTCTGTTTCTTTCTCTGTTCAACTAATCCTTGGAACTCTTTCTCAATTCTTTCCTTATCCTATGACAATTTTAAAGGGTTGATTTTCCACTTCCTAGACGCTTAGATCATCATGGCTCTCTCTCAGAATATGATGTTTTTGCTCAGTGTCTTCTTTCCTCTCAATATCAATATGCTAAACCTGACCTTTGACTTTACCCTTATTGGTCAGGTCATTGATCACTACTGTCGAGGTTGTAGTGAAGATCTGTGTCGAGGATAAAGTGAGGACGCGTATATCGACAGTGAAGTGATATTGCGTTTGTCGACAGAGAAGTGATACTGCGTTTGTCGACGGTTTAGTGAAGATGCGTTTGTGGAGGGTGGAGTGAATTTAGTTTTATCGAGGGTGTAGTGAAGATGAATCTGTTGGTGTCTCTTCGGCAGTGAACATGATTGTGAGTGATAGTGCAGAGAGGGACATCCTACATTCGCTCACATATGTTGGCGTTTCTAGTTTTCATCTCCTCTCTTTACTACCCTATCTTTCAGCCCCTTATACATTTCATATGAGGACTTTTCTTTTTAATCAACACTGTTGTTGCTCATTTATATGATTTAGCATATGTAATTATATTCTTTTACAGTCCGTTTCCCCTTTTATGTACGATGACACAGGTAGCTTTACAAATCCATAATCTCATGCAACCACAATCAGTATGGCGGGAAAGAACACCTTTTTTTCGAATTTCTCCACCCACACCTACGCTACGTTTGCGAACATAACTACGGCTAAGAAAGTACAGGAAGAAATTTGATCACTGGATATGGATTTCCCATACTTCTTATCATGAATGTGTTAAAAAAGAATGATAATTTGGAATAGCATTTGTTTTGCTATCCCGTAGAAAGAATACTGCCATAAGTACGGGTTGGACGTACTAGATCTCGATTTTGATTGGTTAATGTTCCGAGGTTGGGCCAATCAGCGTGCGGGTCTCTAACTTCGCCAAGTAAACGGAATGGTGGCTTGTGAACGAAAACATTGGACGTCAATAATGGGGTTTTCCTGCAAAATTCGGTAAATCTCCATCGAGCTAATGTCAATTGGATGAGATAACTAGATGATGGATGCATAAGTTGACTTAAATTCTGCTGGATGATGGACAGTCACCTGTTCTGTTAGACGGTAATGGACAAAGTTTGTGGAGATGAAAATTAGCATGACCATCACCTACGATCAGTCAAGTTTCGGCTAGTCATTGGTATGAATTTTATATTGTATCTGTGTTGTGTCCAGAGAAAATGTCTGTTGCTAATTGGCTGTGTGTGACAGGATACTTGAAGGACTCACACTCGCTAGGCCAGGGGTCGGCAAACGTAACCTACCGTAGCAGACGTCTGACCCTATAGTTGGCGACTACATTAGCACCTAAGGTGAGTTGCGCCAAAATTTACCCTGAGAGAATTACTCATAATTGGGAGATATATAAGTGATATCCCATTTTTAATCAAAATTGCAGCTTTTATGCTATTTCAGTTTAGTATGATAAGACATTGAAATGCAGGGGATGGGATTTGAAATAGTAGGGGGTTTATTAGAGTCTGAATTTGAGCACCTGTGCACTTTTTCCCTATTTTTTATTAAGGTTAAGAATTAATTGCCATATTAATGACTGATGCAATAAAATTAAAGGTAATGGAAAATTGAAGGAAACTTGCTTAGTCTAGTTATTGTGGGTAAAGCATTAGTTAAGCTCATTATTCTATATTTTTATGGAATTTTGGACAAATCTGGTGTCAACAGATTTTCTGCATGTAGTAGAAGTGATTTTACACCACCCTTGTGTGATTTAGAGTAATATTTAATATTTTTGTTATTTTATGATAAATTTGGTTGTGGGGAGAGCAAAAATCAGGGAAAACATAGGGATAATTGACCTATAAGTAGGTGAAACACTTGGAGAAATCACCATAACCAGTGGAAACCACACCTGATTTACCCTACCACCAGAAATGTATGTTGATATTATTACCATTGTTGACATGCATGAGACACCTGTGATTGAGAGTTACTTCATCTGATGGAAACCATAAACAAACAGACAATGCCTGAGGCAGCTGATAGCATCACGGCATCACTCCCTATCCTTCCGACACTATAACTGGTGCCCATTAAGCAGATCACATTAATGGTGGTATGATTCTGATATATATCATGGCTGCTGGAGGTTTGGTGAGTTTCTTTTAGGTTCTTTTGATTTTTTATAATTCTTTCCAACATTTTTGTAATGAACACAACAGCTTCCTTGATCTACATAGCCCTGCCCACTATTGCACTGATTATTGTTGTAAGATTGAAAAAGAACTGGTTCAGATCTTTACAACTAAACATAAGGAAAATATGTACTGAAACCAGTTACATCCAATTTCCTAAAGAAATAAATAGTTAGGGATATACTGATAGTATATTTGACCTACCTCAGATTGTTTCAATTTTTTTTTTTTTTTTCTTTTTTTTTTTTTTTTTCCCCAGAAGTGGAGAGGGCCATGAAACAAGGAAGTTGGGTAAGGAGGGAGGTTGACTGATTCCAAAGCACAATTTGATGTAACCTTGTTGCATCTTCAGTTTCCTAGTGTTTATGATTTGTTTCTTATATTGAAGTATTAATGTCACGTACAAATTTTTTATAATAATCTTTCTCTAGCTTTACGGAAACATAATGTAGGTGGGCAGCAGGATCAAAGAGAATAAGAATATATATAGGGTTGAAATAAAAAATCCTGTTTAACCTTGCTTAGTTTAAGGACTGAAAATATATTGTGACATGCCTTGCTAAAGTTTTTGTTTTTTTATAAAATTTCCAGATGACTATAATAAAAAACAATGTTTTGGAACCCCATTAAGGTTAAGGGTTGAAAATGTGGTTGTGACATGTTTTGCAAAAGTTTTGGTTTACCTTGCATATATTACGGTGAAAGTTTTACCTAACATTGTGCAACCAGATCTTACCTATCCTGGGGAAAATTAAATCTTGTCAACAGGGCCCAAGACCAAACTTTACCATGATTACTCTAGGAGACTTTACTGGGCATGTTGGCTTCCTTGGACCAGAAGAGATAGATTTCACTGTAAATTGTAGAGTGGCTGGAAAAATGCAATCTTGTATTACTGAATGGGTACCTGAATTATAAGAGCACCATTTATGTGGAAAAAGAAGAATACAAGAAAGCAAAGTAGATAATATTTTGGTAAACCGAAAAAATGTAGTTGCTTTGTAGATGAATGACCAGAAATATTTATTCATTCAGATCATTTCCCCTACTTGCCAGCTTTAAGATATGAAATGAGGACCAGTACAACAAAGAAAGATCAAAACAAAATTGATGGTGAAAGAAGTTATATGAATACATGATAAAAACATTGCAGAAGGTAGTGAATCACAATAAAAGAATTAGAAAAACATGGGACTATATGAAAAGACTGCAGATAAGGGAAGTGAAACAAAACAGGGATGACATTATTCAAGGCACAAATTCTTTCTTGAATTGAACATTATTGTGTTCTAACATCGCCCCACAAGGCAGGTAAAATTACTAAATTAGAAAATGTTTGGAGATCTTAACACAGCCCATATTAATGTAGTAAAAGAACTAAATTACTGGGAATGTCTGCAATCTCTGAGTTTATACTGCCTGGAGAGCATATGAGAGAGGTATACCATCATCCATGAGGGTATGGTTCTCAGCCTGCATTTGGAAACAGCATCTAACTGGCATGACAGGCATGGAAGACTTTGTAAAATACTACCTTTGGGATTTAAAGGTGTGAATCCACAAAAAGGTAGAACACCTTAAACATCCTGGACCCAAAATTTATCACCTTGCCATCTACCATCAGAAACAGCATGGGATGCATGACAGAAGTTCAAGTGTGCATTAGACAAGTACCTACAAAGTGCACCAAACCAGCCAGGCTGTGGGAGCTATGTGGGCCTGAGGGCTGCAGCTTCCAATGTCTTAACGACCCAGTGCAACAGCCTGGGCCGAGCACTGGCTTTGGAGATGAAAACCCCAGAATGCTTCTCTAGGAATTCAGCAAGGACCCATCATTTATAGTTAAGATGTCCATACAGCATCAGAAGACAATATACCAAAGAAATTGATTAAGTTCTGGAAACAAATCTTATGAAAAGTAAGTTAAAGTGCTAGAATTCTGGATTGGACATAAGAAAGAAAAGTATAGAAATCAAGCCAAAAAAGAATAGAAATTGATTGGAAATGGAGCCCAGGAAATGAAAATTATTCCAGACTAACTTGGGAAGCACTTTGATTTGGCTTTAACTGTTCAAAACAAAACATCATTATTACCCATGCCTGCATTAGAAATCACATTACCAGACATTGAAAAACAGCTAAAAGTAACAAAAGGAAAGAAAGCTCCTGGACGTGATGAGATAAGACTGAACTATATAAGACGTGTCAAAATAAAAAACATGCATAGAGAAGCTAACAACATATCTGAATGATACTTACCAAGACACTGGTATACCACCATACCCAAAAATATCAAAAACAAACTTGCTGTCGAAGAAAAAGTAAACCTATAAAAAGAGACCTAAGACCTATTGCATTGTAAATCCACTCCTACAAAATATTTATGGGGATCATAAAGACTACAAAAACAGGCTGTGCACCTAAGCCACACCCACTAGACCCTCTTTATGGTTTCCATTCAGGCTTTACACAAAAAATGGAGCATCAGAGATAGCAGATATAGCATTATATACTATATCAGTAAATTTAAAAAATGCACATGAATGAAATTAACAGACCTGTGTCACTAGCCAACATATACACACGTTGATTGCACAGAGGCTGACAAAGAAGAACTGCAAACTAATGTCAACTCAGGTATCAGACAAGGCTGCAGTGGTTCCATTGTGCTATTCTTTCTTGTAGCATTTTGTATCACACAAAACCTCTTAGTGAATAACCTTGGATTCAAACACTAATTCTTTCAAATACCAGCACTATTCTGCATGGATGATGAATTGATTCTTATACTCATTGAATAGTAGAAGTGGATACTCAGACATCTGTGGCTTTAGTGTGCAGACTAGAAATTAACAAGAAAGAGAGTAACATACTAATCTGTAAATTTGCATGGAAGCAAAAGTTGTGCCTGAGGATTGGCTGAAAGCTATAACTGTTCCTTTATTCAAAGGAGAAGGTGTTATGGATGTATGTAGCAATTATGAGGGAATAAGTCTATTAAGTACATAAGTATGGAATGCTTTATAGGTCTTGTTAAGGATATATGGGCAGGGGGGCAACTATTTATAGAGGAGCAAATGCATGTGCAAGAGTGGATGGAGGATTGAGCAAAAGTTTCGGTATGGGTTTCATGTGGGTGTAAGGCAGGGTTGTGTGATGTCACACTAGCTTTTTAACATATATATGGATCGAGTGATAAGAAAGATAAAAAAAAAAAAAAAAAAGCAAAACTAGGGAAAGGGGGTGCTGAGATGGAGTGTGGTGATTAGGTATGGTGGTTGGAGGTAAGCATGTTTAAGGGTGAAACTGTGTCACTTGCAGCGTGAAGAGGAGTCAAAGTTTATTTTGTTATGTGTGTAAGCATAGGTGATCAAAGGTAAATGTAAGTAAAAGTGATGATAATTGAAAGGAAACAGAGTGAAAGTATGAATTTTGTAAAGCCCTATAGAGTGAGAGGAAAATGTACTAAACTGTTATAGATATGAGGGGAGAAAGACTGGAATAGGTGACAGAATTTAAGTATTTGGAAGCTATCTCGTGTAAGCTTGGTGATATGAAATGTGAGGTAAGCGAGAGAGCTGTACATGGTAGAAGAGTCATTGGGTCTCTTAAAAGAATGATGAAGGGTAGAGGTGTAATCATGGAAGTGGATGGTGAAATGATTAACCAGAAATAAAGCAGCATAATGAAAGTGATTTTTTTCTAAGTTTTTCATGCTTTGTAACACATTTTTGTTTTAGAATATCTGCTTCAGATGCATTTTTCCTTTATGAACCCCTTAAAATGTGAGTAAGGGCATTGGGACATGGGAAAAGGTTAAGAATTAACGGAAAAAACGAGCTTAACCCCTAACCTGGAAAGCAAATATCCTTCACATTTTCCAGACATTTTGTAGACCACAACATTAAGTCTTGCTGACAAAATTAATGCATATTGTTACTCCATAAATTGCAGTTACCTGTTGAAAATGCATGAGCATCATTAACTAATGTAACAGTGAGTTTTATTGTTACTGACTTCAAAGCTTCTCTACTGTAGCTCAAAGTAGGACTGAGGTGTGGTGCTGCTTATTTAAGATGTTTTATGCTGTCAGTGGGGAAAGGGGGGGAAAGGTAGACCTGTGTTAGGCTAAGGCCCTGCAATTGTTAGCAACATTTTAAAACTGTTCAACCCATAGTTCTCACGTATTATACTTCCCCTTATATGCCTGATAAGGTAGACTACATTGTAGGTCTTTATTTAGTTTTTGATTTCTTAAGTGACTGGTCCATATTTACATTCATGCTATGATGCATTGAGTAACAGTTTTGTACTCTGGACATTTACAGGGTATACATTTTGTTTTACTGTTCCATACTTACTGTGTCAGCTAAAGAATTTATATTTTTGTGTACTTTGGGGACTTTGCCATCTAGGATTTCTTCTTTTTTCTTATTATTTCTGGCTCCGCTTTATATGATAGTTTCAATTAGTTTGTCATTCTCAGTATTTGCAATTTTTGACAAGAGTCAGGATGGGATGTGAATGATATTTTTACATTTTTTAATGCAGCAGTTTTGTCTGCCTTGAACGGTAATGTAGTCCTTAAATATTACGGTCTGGAGACTGTAGGTGCTTTAAAAAGTAACCTATTTTGTCTCTTAAAGATTCACAAACCTCAGCCTACCATCGAGTTTGCGGTATTGCATTGTTCATATTGAAGGTAAGGTCACCAAATATGATTAGTTGTAAAGAATTTTACATTCCTTTTCCTTTGATATGATGATGCTACCTTGCTTCCAGTTTTTTCACGTAATAACATGTTTGAAAAATATCCCAAACATTCCATATGAAATTGGTGAAAAATACAACAGTCTATTTTATCTAACAAGAAACAGTTTCCAGGGCTTCAAACCTCACTGAGATAGGCCACCAAAATTTGACAATCTTGTTAGTGGATTGTATTCAAAATTCTATTATTCGGCAACTATTAGTCTTTGAATAATGATTTTTATATAATTTTACAGTCAGTGTCCTGGACTGTCACACTTTTTGCACATTAAAGATGCTGTAAATTGACTGTTTTTTAACCTTTCTAAATATACACTAACTTCAAGTATGTTCTCTTTACTTTGCCATATAATGTAGTTCAGATATTCAGCAGAGCTCTGTGTCAATTAAAATCAATTGCCATTCAGGAGGTATAAGCTGTACTTTCTTTGAGAATTGTACAGCTAAACTTATTATTTGGAGAAGGTGATGCATCATTCAGTGGTCCATAAAGCATGGTCTGTTGTCACTTAATACAGAAAGACCATTAGGCTACATTAGTCGATGATATAAGGTATTGATAACAGTGTTAAAGATAAGGAACAGAAAGGGAAGTACACTGATGCATTCATTGCTCACCAGAGACTGGACTATTTCCCCATGAGGTTGTTTTGCATAAAGGTGTGGATGAGTTACTGCAAGGGAGAGGGAGGGGCAGTAGAATTGTCTGTCTCACCCCCAGAGTCATCTGTTTCTACTGCTGACGCGAGTCATCTGTTTCTACTGCTGACGCTGCTACCAGCGGAGGAGTATTCTTCATCCTGATTACGGGAGGAACTTTGTCAAAAAATATATCCAAAGATAGCTGCTGTGAACTCTCCATTTTCTCTATACAGCTCATCATAACTTTTGATCTTTTTGTTTACTCACTTGGAAAGCATCAAGGTTATGTTCACCATTATCAGAAAGTAGTTGCAAACCTGCCTCAGAATATGAAAAATGCAATAGGCATTTGCTTTTTAGTCAACTGATGTAAGGTGGGTGGAGCTACGTAACTCCACTACTTCTTTCCCCTCATTTTTGCTCCATTTGTATCATTCCACATTTGACAGGTCTTCTCTCTGGGATTGCAGCTACTGTTACAAAGAGAGATCACTCTTTTTTTTCTTTGCTATGGTTCCAGACAAATTAATATAGCTTTGAAAATTTAGGCCAACTTTTGATTTTGATGAAGGGCATTGTTGAATATAGTGTCTGGAATACAGTCAATAATATAATATCACATTATAAAAAAAGATCAGGTGCTGGTGCATTATTGTCTTGGGCAGGTCTAGGATAAAAAAAATAAAGGCCATTTTTGTTTTTAATTTTATGAGAAATAATCTCGGAATAAGAAGATAGTCATGCATATTTATTATTTATAATTTTTATATTTATTATACTTGATTGCTGTTTCCCATGTTAGCAAGGTAGTGCCAGGAAACAGACAAAGAAAGATCCATCCACTCACATACACACATATATACATATATGCACAATACATACATATACATATATACATACATATACGTACACATGCATATACACATGTACACATGTACATATTCATACTTGCTCACTACCATCCATTCCCAATGCCACCCAGCCCCACAGGAAATAGCATCGCTACCCCCTGCGTCAACGAGTTAGTGCCAGAAAACAGATGAAAAGGCCACATTCGCTCACACTCTGTCTCTTGCTGCCATGTGTAATGCATCGAAACCACAGTTCCCTACCCACATCCAGGCCCCACAGACCTTTCCATGGTTTACCCTAGACATTTCACATGCCTTGGTTCAGTCCATTGATAGCACATCGACCCCGTTATACCACATCATTCCATTTCACTCTATTCCATGCACGCCTTTCACCCTCCTGTATGTTCATGCCCAGACTGCTCAAAATCCCTTTCACACCATCCTTCCACCTCCAATTAGGTCTTCTGCTTCTCCTTGTTCCGTCCACCTCTAAAACATATATCGTCTTTGTCAACCTTTCCTCACGCATTCATTCCATATGTCCAAACCATTTCAACACACCCTCTTCTGCTCTCTCTCAACCACACTCTTTTTATCACCACACATCTCTCTTACCCTTACATTACTTACTTGATCAAACCATCTCACACCACATATTTTCCTCAAACATTTCATTTCCAAAACATCCACCCTCCTCCGTACAATTTGATTGTGTTTGTTAATTTTAAAATTCAGTGTAAATACAAAGATATTTTTTTTTTAGTGTCATACTTTAATTGTTAATGAATTTTCTAGGTAATATGTATTAGATATTTTAGGTTAGTTTTGTTAAATCTCTTTATCTTTAGGTTTAATGATATCAGAGTTTGTGAATTTTTGCTATCAATATAAAGTTTGTTGTAGTATGATATATCAGTCACCATCACATAGTCATAGGTGGATGTTAAGGATAGAACTGAATTGAACGTTCATGTATTATTGAACATAACAGTGAACTGAGGATGCTGGTGGCTCGCAACATTTGTCCAAGTCTCGTTTGGTAAGTACATGTAATGGAACAGTCATCATGGGAAAACACAACAGCCCAACCACTACATACAGTCTCTTGCTGAGGAATGTACACAAAATAAAGAAAATTCTGCCTTATCTACTGAATCAGCCAAAAGATGTACATACCCCACTCAAACCCACCATGTCAGCTTATTCAGCATTTTGTTAAGGCCAATGTTTAAAACTATGGAAATTTCACTAATGTTTGAAAGGCAAGTGCAATGTAATTATCTGTTTGTTTTTTTTGGGAAAAATAGGATTTGAAAGTATATTTAACCCTACTTAGTTGTCCTTCAGTGTCCATTATTTATGATTGATCAGAAATTTTTGCTTACAACAAAATGTACTGAGTGGATCTGCTGGCTGTGGTCTAGCCTCAGCTTTCTGTAGTTTTCCTTTTGACATTGATTTATCAGGCGAGTGTTTGGAAATTGTGAGATTGCTCATAGCATTTGTGATGGTAACAGTTTAATCAAACCTGACTTGTATTCATTGATATGGAGGTACCTCAGTACTCTTGCATTTTTTATCTCCATTTACATATTAAGAATGATTTGAATGGTTAAAGATGAAGATGAAAACTTTCCATTTGTCTTTTAATGCAGAGATGGTACTTAACTTTTAAGTTGTGTGATGGTAGAGAATGTTCAAGAGGTGGGGCCTCGCAAGTGTAAAAACTCTCTCCACATTGAGTACAAGTAGAAAATTACAAACAAATAGTAACAATTTTTGTTGTACACAACTTACATGGGGCAATAAGCATTACCAAAAATGAGGTTCCTTACATATGACCTTTTACAGAATTTGTGTCATTCTACAACTAAGGTATTTTGTCTATGGTAGGACTGATAGTGTATTCAAAGTTATCAGTCATGTCTCTGCAGAGGAAACGTGTCAGATTGCTTTCTGTCTTTTCCAGTACCTTATAGACCACACTTTTGAGAAAGAATGGTCTGTAGTTATGGGCCTTCTTCTGGTCTGTCTTCATATAGGGAGGTGTGGAGTTTGGCCTCTACCGCTCCCCTGGTACGAGTAGAGTATTATAGGTCCTTTAGTACTCTGTTGATGTATACATATATATATATATATTTTTTTTTTTTTGTAGGATATCCTCCCCATTCTGTCTCATGGATGTTAAAGCTGTAGTTTCCCACTGGGAGAGGACTTTTGAACTTATTCTGAATTTCATATAACAGTTCCATCTATATGCCCTTGCATGATTACCTGCTCTTTAGCAATTAATACACTCCAGATGAGTCAATGAAGAAATTTTGGATTATTTTCTGCTCGCAGTATTCTTTTCAAAGTTTTTATGTTTTCTTTCTTATTCTTCTGTATTAATTTCATAACTCTCTTGATTATAAAAGAGCCTTTGTTTACGTGTTCGTGGGTTTCAAAATTCCATGATTATTACAGCTACTAACTTTTAAATTTTGCACACGAAAGAGGTCTTCAGAGTCACGTGCTTGGGTATGATTTTTTCTGTATTGGGTTATATTTATATTAAGATAATCGCAGGCTCTTTTCTCTCATCGCTATAGTTAGCCCTTAAATTTTACTGATGAGACCATTTTCTCTGGAAGATTAGTTATGCACAAAAAAGGGTGCTTTTTCAGGGAAATGACATTAAACTGGATGCCAAGGGGTGGGGGGTAAAACGGTAAGATTTTTATGGCAACATAATTCAAAGCATTTTTTTAATAAAGGAAACAATTTTCATATTTTGTTAATATGATCTGAGCATAAAGGTAAATTGTACTGTGTATCAATAAACGACAATTCGTAATACAGTAGGTTTGGCTAATGACTTATTTGCCATTGACAAAATGATTTCATAAATGAATTATGGCAGAAAAAAAAGTCGCCTTAAAAATTATGGGAGACATTAGGAAATTCTCTAAAGCATTGCAGTTCTGTTAAACTCAGGGCGTTTTCATCACTTTACTTGAACCAGGATTAAACCCGGACAACATATATAATTAAATAATTCAATGGAAGTAATTGTTAATAATTAGATAAATGTCAATTAACGTCTGTCGTCCGAGAGGGGTGTGGCAACCATCAGCCTCGAGTGAGTACAGATTTCAGGTGATTACTCATGGAATTTTCTAGTTAATTACATTATAATCAGATACTGATTATACTTCCATAGGTTATATTAATCATACCCAATTATCACCCCTACCCAATAATCTTTTCACCATTCACCAAACATGATGGACTGATTTCACCATTTTCTTCAAAACTTTTTCTAATATTCTTTATCCCATTGTCATTACCGTTTTATTTAATTAACCTTATTTTCGCATTTTATATTCATTATCCCATTATAACGTCTTAATTAATTGCCTTATCATGCTATCTATACTGCATTATGTTCATGTAACGTCTTCCCGCCAAAGAGGTCAACTGACCACTGACCTGGTCCTTGGCTATTGGGCTGGACCAGGGAAGCAAAAGGGTCGTAAGCAGCAGTGTGACCTTCTAGGTGGTAGTTTGGATTGGTAGACATCTTATGGCGGGTTTCTCGATTATTTGAGATGATAGCTATTAAAGCTTACAATTGTTTACATTTCGCCGTAAATAGATAAGCGAGTCATGCTCATAAATGGTAGTTATGGATACAGCAAACGATTGGGGTGGGTAACGATCGTTTGACCTGTCAACAGCATCACAGGTCAGTTTCCCGCCCACGACCGCTGGTTGACCCGAGTTCGATGGGTCGAGTGAGGTCATGGCGGCAATACGAGGTCAATCTATGACATGTGGCGTAGCTAAAATGGCGGGAGTTTTTGAAGCTAAAAGCCGGACATCCGAGAAATGAATGGCGAAATAATATATTAACTAAATATTAATAACAGACTTGAAATAACAAAGAGAATGTACAAATCCAAATTCTGTTGTACACTTCATACACTGTACTGTACTGTTTTTGTACATGGCAGGTCTGTATTAGATGTATTTTAGGATTTTTTTTTTCGAAAATATCAATCATATAAATTTGTAGGCAATTTGGATACAATGAGGAAACGATATATTAAGTCTTTCAATTGGCTGTTTTTTCTGGTTCAAGTGATCATGAAATAGATTAAAAAAAGAATTGATGGTAATCCTATAGACTATTTTTTTTTTGTCTAAAATCTTAGAAAAAAAGCGTTGGAAACTTATATAGACATGTGAAAGTACGATAATTATCGTAACGCCTTTAAAAAACTGCCGAATTCACAGAGAATTAAAAAAAATCATAAAGTACTATTAATGCTACGAGCTTCTTAGTAAATCTATGCTAAGATACGTATGATGATAATAATTTTGGTTATAATTATTTTAGTTTTACAAGTAAAACAATAATGAAAGTCTTGGGTACGATATCGCCCCCGTGTGTTTACGTAAATTGTTGTTGTTTTGTGCAACGCCGCTTCTGACTCTGACTGGAGTGGTGTTGTTAAATTGTCAGGTCGTTCATGGAGAATAAGGAAATTTCGAGCCTGAAGAGACCCGCGGATGCCACAGAGGAAGATGACATCAGGAAGGGAAAGAAGAAAAGGGGAAAGGTAGGTTCGTGGGATGGGAAGGGACGCTGAGGTTGAGCGGCCGCCGCCTCTCGCTCGCTCCCTTGGGATGGAGATGGCATTCTCGGCCATGGATTTATATATTTACCTCTAAGGAGATTACTCAAAGCGTCACTCATATACAATTGTTTTAATGTAATATGTCGTCTGTGAGCAGGTGGTTCAGAGTTCGGACACCTCATTAGCCTGACGCACCTGCACACGTCGTAATTGTCATTAATGTTTTAATTAATTTTCTAAACCTTCCTCAACCCTCAGTTATTTCCCACCGTCTCATATAGGCTGAATTAGAGATTACATTACTCGAAAAAATCTCCATTCATTAAAATACCTTTTTTGTGAGCAATTGGTTAATCCAGTTTACTTATGCTTTAGAACTAGCTTTCACAATTAGAGTGATTTTGATTTACAATGGGTAGGTTTGTAGAAAATATTATAAGGGTTATGGAATGTGATTTAGAGCAGTGTATTTTTTGCTGCGATGTTGGATAGCCTGTGGTAAATGGTCACAACTGTTCTTGTAGATAGATTGGTAGATTTTTTTTTTTTTTTTTACCTGTCACTCTTTCAACTCCTTGAAGGGGAAGTCTCCCACAAAGTGGGCAGGGCTTGATAATAGGGGATATTATGAGGGCATAAAAAGGACTTATATCAACTGTAGAGAGTGTTAGGAATCAGTTGGTATCGCATTTGATGAAACCTATCCTCTAAACACAAACGTAAGGGACGCCAATGGCGTTATACACTTTGCTTGAAGCCCTTTGCAGATCACTGCTCCTACAGACAGCTGACGTCAAGTAACTTAACTCTGTTCAAATTCTGTAGGGCTTTATTCCATTTGTAAATTGATTCACAAACTGAATATAGTTAATTAGATTTCAACAGAGTGCCAGGTGGATGCAAGTTGTTGGCCAGCGCAATGTTTCATACAGCAAGAGACTTAAATATATTGTATAACCAACCCAGTTGTCAGTTACATAATCTTTCATTGATTGCAAATTGTTGAGACCATTCCTCTTGGCGGAAATAAAACCATTTGATGACAGACCGATTGAAAATCAACAAAATACTGGTGTCTCAGTCCGAAAAAGAGGTAAATATTATTCAGTGATACCCTACCCACAATATTCAATTTCCTGTTGAATCAGGGTATTACTCTTCTCAAATTTCCTATTTTAAGGTTACCAGAAAACATAACCAGTGAATGCTATGGGTTATTTGTGCCTGAATTTTGTTATTTTATATCAGTGTATTTGGTTTTGGCTATTTTGTTGTGACATTGATAAGAAATTGCATTTGACATCCTAGATACAAATGTATTGAATGCTACCTTTGACACAATAGGTGGAAGTTGAAGAGGAAGAAGTTATAACAGAGGTGAAAGAAGAAGTGAAGCCAGAAAACTCTGACAAGGATGAAGAAACAGCAGAAGTTGAGCAGGACGATCCAACAGGTAGGAATATTTGAAATACCATGCTAACAGAGGAAATGGGGATCAGACATAGAAAAAATTATATATGCATACGTTAGTGGACTGTATTTGCTTGTGGATGTGCTATGAGAGAAATGTCACCTTTGGCTAGGTTGTATAATCGGAGTACAACCATGTCAAAGAACGTCTCTCCAAAGGAGTCCGTCCTATCTCCACACAGCATGGCTTTAAACCCAACCACTACACCGCCATGTACACACTGACATCACACGAAATATCCTTGACGGCTTTAACCAACCACAGCCCCGTTTCTGCATGGTACTCATGGTAGTAGGCATCAACAAAGCATCTAGCATTATACCCCCAACACGTCCTCACACAAAAGATATGGACTCCACCCTGTACAACAATGACAAAAGTGTTTAGCTAATTTTGTAGCCAGCTGCCATGCTGAGTCATTGTGGCTTAACCTCGAAAACACTTTATCTTTACACTGGAGTTTCCCTAGGAGCAGTTCTTTCTCTAGCCTTTATAAATCTCTCCTCACACAACCTCCTATTACCTTTAGCAAACCACATCATTGAAAGTGGATTTTCACTCGTGGTGTAGCCACATGCAGACAGAGTCTTGCACCACTTATGTATACAGTATATATATGTTGAAATGGATTTGTGTATATATTGATTTTTATGAATGGGTGATACTGTTATCCTCTGAAATAACAAATGTCACTGTAGCATGACTTTATAAGAGATGTTGCACAATGCTAACTTGATGACTTGTTGCAAATGAAACATCAGGCTCTTTTAACATACTTGTATTTCAGTTGGATTGGAGGGTGCAGCCTTCCAGAGTCGTATACCATCAGACAAGTTAACTACACTTGAAGGATCACTTTTCTCTGATATTGTGAAGAGTCCTCCACCAACTCATAGATTGTTTCTTCACATCAGGAATAGAATTGTAAGTTTTCAGGGTAATCTGTGCCTTCTTTTTATATAAAATTTCTTATAGAATTAAAAATATGTATTTGTTTGCATCACAATGTAATTTCTTGCACCCTGGACTCATATGGGAAAGAAAATGTTATTGAAGCTTAACACAGGGCCACTGTAGATTAGCACGTCCAGTAATTCTGGATCAAATTCCGCTAATTAGCAGCTGCTAACTTTGAATCTTAGAGAATGACCATTATGTAGCATTGTTAATGAAATGTACTATGAGTCATATTTATATATGCTAATGATACTGCTCCTAAGGTCGTTTTACTTGAAATGTTTCTGACTGCTACTGAGGTCTTTTAATGTATTTTTTTATAATCAACAGGGAAAAAACCTTTAAAGATTATAGTTAAGACATTTTTTAAAACAGTTGTTTCCTCTCCCAGCTCCAGATGTGGCTGGAGTCTCCCCTTCAAGAGCTAACATATGAAGGGGTGATGGCAGACCTTGAGCCTCCATTTAATTCGGAGGGAGTTCTCTGTGCTCGCATACATGCTTATTTAGAACGCCATGGGTACATAAATTTTGGCATTTTTAAAAGGGTTAAGGTAAGAAAAATCCTTTGTAAAAGTTCCTGTTGTATAATAATGATGATAGTCCCCTTATCAAACAAGGAAATAATGTAATTTCGGTATCCCTCTTTTGTTGAATAGTAGTTTTAATGTTACAGCCAAATCCAGGGCACTCTATGTATTTTTCATCCTCACTGACTAATCAGAATGCTTAGATCTCATACGATTTCTGTTCAACTCTGTTTATTTGGAATTTGATTGAAATGATAGTCTTTCTCATTCACATGTTTATATACAGAGTTTATGGTTTTTCACGTGTGCTGTTTGTGGGCTGAACCAGGGTAAATGAAGCAGTCTTGGAGAACCACAGAAAGGTCTGTAGGGCCTGGTTGTGGATTGAGAGTTATGGTTTCCATGCATTATGCATAACAGCTGAAGAGTGGATGTGAGCAATTGAGGCCATTTATTTGTCATTTCCTGGTGTTGCCTTACTAATGTAGGAAGCAGCATACATGCGTTAGAGTGAATTGGAGCAGTTGGTATACAAGTGGGTGATGTGCTGTCAGTGGACTGAAACCAGAGTATTTGAAGCTGCTCTAGGAAACCACTGAAAGGCCTGTGGTGCCACACCCTCTTCAGCTATGACAACCACACTTTTTATTACCGCAAATCTCTCTTACCTTTCATTGATTACTCAGTCAAACTACCTCACACTACATATTGGCCTCAGCACATCTAACATTCACACTGTCTTATCTATAGCCATGCCTCACATCATTATAGTACTCTTGGGACTACTATACCCATTTTTGCCCTCCCAGATAACAATCTCTCTTTCCATGCATTCTTCAGTGCTTCCATAATGACTCCCCCTCACCCACCCAGTGACTTAAGTCCACCTCATGGTTCCATTCGCAAGCCATGTCCACTCCCAAGTATCTAAAACACTTCTCTTCCTCTAATTTTCCTCCATTCAAATTCATATCCCCAAATAACCTGTTCCTCAGCCCTGCTGAACCTAATTAGATAACCTCACTTTTATTCACATTTACTCTCAACTTTCTCCTTCCACACACTCTTCCAAATGGAGTCACCAACTTTTGCAGTTTTTCACTCTAATCTGTTACCAGTACTGTATCATCAGCAAACAAAAACTGATTCACTTCACATGCCCTCTCATTCCCAACAGACTCCATACTAGCCCGTCTCCAAGGCTCGTGCATATGTGCATATATAAAACATCTTAAAAGAGGCCCTGGAGATGAATTACAATACTAATAAAACTATATATATGAAATATGCTATAACTGAATGTTAACCTGATACGTTAATCAACTTTTGGATCATGAGTAGACTGGTATTCTAAGGTACTTACTTTATTTACCTTACAGGATAACTTTCAATGTTACTCAGATCCATAGTTTTAACTGTTTTAGTACTTTGGTTAATGATGTAAAATGATTCATTTTATATGTAGATGTCAGAAACATTAATATTTGAATGTAGAACTTAATTATTCATAATTAACTCTATTTTTGATATTATTACAGCCCCTTCCTCAGAAGAAATATGGGAGCATTATTGTCATTGGTGCCGGTATTGCTGGTCTGGCTGCAGCTCAACAGCTGAATTCATTTGGATTTGAAGTTATTGTTTTAGAATCCAGGGTTTGTATCAGATCTCTTACTTTTTGAGCATGATTAAAGTTTTGAACTGAATGGCCAACACAGTTCTATGAATAACTGAATTGTAAGCAAAGTGCATAAGGTTCCTGGATTTTGATCTGAGGAATCACATGACCTGTTTGTCATTTATGTTGTTTATTCATATTTTTAGGAGCCCATCTGTGTTTCAATTAAGTTGAAATTATGCCTTTTAAAGGTGGGCTGGAGGTATTTGTTAGGATGGACGTGAAAGGGTAGAGAGATAAATATTACACATTTATGATTTCAGGACCGTGTTGGAGGTAGGATTGCAACTTTTCGGAAAGGACCGTACATAGCCGATTTAGGGGCTATGGTGGTGACAGGTCTAGGAGGGAATCCTATTAATGTACTATCAAAACAGATTAATATGGAGCTAGTACGAATTAAGCAAAAATGTCCACTCTATGAGTCCAATGGAAACACCGTAAGTTATAGTACCATGTAGATTAATTGTAATAAGTTGAATTTTCTTAGATTAAATTTGTCTCATTTTGATATATATCTTTATAGTGCTATTTATAATTATCAGTCTCTTACTTGCATACACTGTTCCTGGTATACATTACAAAGTTACTCCCCTGTAATTGCCAAATACATCCTTAGTACCTTTTCTTTTGAAAAAGGAACAATTATAGCTTTAACTCAGTCCTCAGATCTATCTATCTCTTTATCTTTGTAACATTCAGTATAAGTTAACAGATTCCGCCACCAATTGATGTGCTGCAAGTGATTAAATCACCTTTGATAAGGTTGTTAATAGAGAGAGTTGAGTACAGCATCATACAGTTTTCAGGGAAGACTGTTTATTTCATGATTCTGAATGAATACACACAGGATTTTTATCATTATTATATAACCCCAGGACTCCTTTTATAGGTCTCCTGTAGCTTGAAGGCTACACTACAATCAGTAGCAGGGAAATGATGGACTCCTTTGGAGTGAGAATTTCCTTACTGAGACTGCATTCTTTTCATCCACTGACGATGATACAACCTCACGAAGGCAGCTTTTCGTTCACATTGTTGCCTCATGCAAGCAGAGTTCAGTAACACTAAAGCTGATTTGAAGCTGACTGTGCTTTATTTCCCCCATATGAATGGTAATGAAGTTAAAGACAGTGATATAGATAGATTTATTTCAGTTTTGAATTCATCTAATTGGATATGCAGAAGTAAACCTGATTGATAGTTTTGCAGCACAAATATTGGCCAGTCAAAACAGTTTTCTGATTTGCTTTTTAATTTTATATCTGGATTTGTGTTCTTTTTTTGTACTGTATGTAGAATTTGATAACTACTGTGTGCAATAAATAACTAATTGTATATCAGAGTAAACTTTTCAATAGTTTGTAGAATATTGTAGTAATGTTCCCATTTCGTGTGTTTCTTATTTATATGTGTAGTCAAGATAAAGGATGTAACATGATGCTGGATATATGTCATCAGTTATCACTATTTTAATGACGTTGTTATGAACTGCAAAGTGTATGGCTTCTAGTATTGTTTTCTTTAAACATATGCACATGACAAATTGTGTTCCACTTTGGTATTTTCACTCCAAAATTGATTATCTATCTCAGCTTGGTTTCTTCATTGCATATCACTGTTGAGTGCAGGTTGCCATGGGTCAGTATCATTGAATAGGTGGTTAGCAAAGGCAGGCTTGTAGGACATTGCACCAAGAGAGAAACTTTTTTATACATCAAAACCCATATATCTGGGGTAAACCACGGAAAGGGAGCTGTGGTTTCAGTGCATTACACATGACAGCTAGAGACTGAGTGTGAGCGAATGTGGCCATTTCATCT
>JAYMFT010334488.1:0-23210 GCA_038088735.1 Panulirus argus
CCGGAGATTCTTAGCACCCCATGATGCCGGGGACTAGGGGCCATGGCCATAGGTTGCACAGACATTGTCGGTACGAGATTTAAACAACATAAATTTTCATTACTCTTGTATACCAAATTTCATTTTCATCTACCAACCCGCCAAAGTTAACTCTGGTATAAATTGTTGAAAATTGTCAGAAATCGAACTTGGCCTAAATCTAAAATATTTCAACTTGTGTACAATATATCATTTAATCTTTCTGAGACATTCTAAAGTTCACACATGATAACCAAATCCATACAGAATGATGGAAAGAAGTACAGATGGAAGGATATGGGTAACACTATGTGCCCTCCCTTTTTAAATGGTAGGGGCATAAACATCATAAACATGGTAACAGACAAAACATCTCTAAAACAGAGGAGCTTTGATAGGAATAAATATTTCAATAATTAAATACCTTTATAGATGTTGACACGGTCATCTGAATGTGTATACTTGAAAGATACGGCTGCATGGTGAGACTCCAAGACATTCAAGTCATTGTAAAGAATGGCTAGCTCATTGTCTGTATTGCACAGGAATGCACTGAAACAAAAGAAAAATCACCTTAAATCCCAGAAATTATTAAACTGGAAAACATGCTATGTTATAAAGTTTCTTTGGGCATACAGATCATGCTACTATATCCAGTTTGAATAAGTCACTGTAATAACATATCTATAATAATGATCTAATAATGATTATGATAATAATCAATTTCTATCATACTTGATTGCTGTTTTCTGTGTTAGCAGGTTAGCACCAGGTACAGACAAAGGAAGGCCACATTCGCTCAAACACATATACATACATATACATAAACATACATATACACATACACACACACACACACACACATATATATATATTTCAGCTTCTAAAAGAGGAAACAGAAGAAGGAACTAGGTTGGGAGTGCTCATTCTCCTCGTAGGCTCAGACTGGGGTGTCCAAATGCGTGTGGATGTAACCAAGATGAGAAAAGAGGAGAGATAGGTAGTATGTTTGAGGAAAGAAACGTGGATGTTCTGGCTCAGAGTGAAACAAAGCTCAAGGAAAGGGGAAAAAGTTTAGAAATGTCTTTGGGGTAAAGTCAGGGTTTGGTGACAGGACAAGAGCTACAGAAGGAGTAGCATTACTATTGGAGTAGGAGTTGTGGGAGTGTGTGACAGAGTGTAAAGAGGTAAATTCTAGATAGAGGTGGGTAAAACTGAAAGTGGATGGTGAGAGATGGGTTATTATTGGTGCTTATGCACATGGCCATGAAAAGAAAGATCATGAGAGGCAAATGTTTTGGAAGCAGCTGAGTGATTGTGTTAGCAGTTTTGGTGCACAAGACCTGGTATTAGTGATGGGTGATTTAAAAATGAAGGCAAATAATGTGGCAGTTGAGGGTATAATTGGTGCACTTGGGATATTCAGCATTATAAATGGAAATGGTGAAGAGCTTGTGGAATTGTGTGCCAAAAAAGGACTGGAAATTGGGAATACCTGGTTTAAAAAGAGAGATATATACAAGTATACGTATGTGAGTAGGAGAGATGGTCAACGGGCATTATCAGATTATGTATCAATTGATAGGCGCATAAAAGGGACACTTTTGGATGTAAATGTGCTGAGAGGGGCAGCTGGAGGGGTAAAGATTTGTAGAGATTTTTGAAAAAGATGAAACGATGTCGGAGAGAAGAGAGTGGTGAAAGTAAGTGAGCTTGGAAAGGAGACTTGTGTGAAGAAATACTAGCAGAGATTGAGTGTGGAATGGTAAAAGGTGATGTAATAACCAAAATGTAATCAATAAAATGATATGGTGTATCATATCTATCTTATATTTCTCTACATGATTCTCTTCAAAAGGTTTTTACCTGATGACTGAATTATAATAATCTTAATGTTCAGAAATATCTGAAAAACTAGCTAAAGATTGGAGTTTATCAATAAGATATCTTTACCAATACACTCCCACCACATTTCTTTTGTTTCTCATAAGTAAGATGTGGACTGTTACTTGTTTCTTTTTGCTTTATATTTGTTTTATGGTGTTCTTTCA
The DNA here is from genome assembly GCA_038088735.1 of Panulirus argus. Lineage (NCBI taxonomy): Eukaryota > Metazoa > Arthropoda > Malacostraca > Decapoda > Palinuridae > Panulirus > Panulirus argus. Next base: position 2,070 of record JAYMFT010334488.1, read on the forward strand.
TTTCATCAGAATTTTTGTTCATTACTTTACTAGTTTGCTGTTACATATATATTTTTTTGGTTTGGTAGACTTAAGTGATGAGAGCACAAGGGTGAAATAATTGTTTTTTCTCTGATTGGCTACAAAATGTTTCTTTATATCATATCAAACATTCTTTTACTAATTTATTTGAACAAACTTTTGCAACTTTGATGGCAACCACTGTGTTATTCTGGTATATTTCACTACTTTTGGCGATCAGTTTTGGAGGGAACTGTCACTCCCGATCTGCTTTATCTATTTTCTCTCATTTTTTTCTACATATGTAGAAGATTATTAAGTCATTCATGATAAATGGACCTTTTGGAGAGAACTTGGTAGAAAAACACTTTAAAAATGTAATATAACATATCATTCTCTTGATTATAATTTGAATACAGTATTTTGAAAATAACATGATTGGTACTGTTCTAGAGGATGTAAGACCTTGAACTATTACCCCTATCTTCTTAAAATTTTTACTGAAATGTAGATGATTATCAATCCATGCCTGAAGAGAACTGTGAACAAAAACAACATGAAGAATACATTTCACCCTATCATTTTATGAACTATATGCTCAATGTTTTAAACTGAAGGGGTGCACATGAACCAGGCTGACATAGAAAAATAAGTGAGAAAGAAATGGAGATTATTATGAATTTGAATTTTAGAGGCCTTCTGATTTTGGACATTTGAATTTTGAAATTTTTACCCATATTCAAGGTGGGGTTCACCAATGAAATGTAAACGGAGAGAATTAATTCCCTTGGCTTGAATCCAAATGCTCTGTCTATTAAGCCTAAAATCTTGTTTGGATTTTCACAGCTACTGTGCAGTGATAAATTTTTTTTATGCCATCTGAGATCATCAAACCCAAGTCTTTTCCTCATTAAACTTTTGAAGCCCTAAGAAAATCAACCTGTAGCTTGGCTTGGTGAGTAGAACTATGCACTTATTAATACTGAAATTCATTTGCCATCTGCAAGTCCAATCCATCAATTTGTCTATGTTACCTTGTAGGTGCAGGAGTACAATTTCTGATTTAGAAATGCTTGCCAAGTTAGTACCAACTGCGAATTTTAATATTTTCAAATGCAAAAAATTATCAATTGGTTATCAATTACAAATCCCTGCAGCACACCATTTGTTATGTCTCCTACTCTGAGGCCTGGCTGTTAATCACTAATCTTTATTCAGGGCCAGTCAACCAATTTTCTAACCACCGAAGTACAATCCCATTTATACCATCTAAATCAACTTTGCTATGAATCTTTAATGTGGAACTTCTTAGAATGCTCCCTGAAAATCTAAACAGATGTCAACCATAATACTTTTATCATACATACTGATTGTATTACATAAAAGTCAAGCAAAATTTAAGAAGTGATCTTTTAAGGATTTGTAATCTTGTCTCAAATGATGGTTTCCATAAATTTACCAAATACACTTATTAAGCTAACTGAGTGATAACTTTTTGTATACAGGTGTTACAGTGGCAAACTTCCATTCCTCATGAACTTTCCCTGTAGCAATTAACTTATAAAAAGAGCAAAAAGGGCTTAACTATCAATTTTCAGCTTTTACTTTTTTTTTGGATAAATCTTCTTTGGACCAGTTATTTCATTTTCTTTCATTCCATCTGATAATGACGGTATATCTTGAATCAATGTGGGGCAAATGTTTTCTCTTAACAATGGGATTGGATTTGGAATGTGAGCTGTAGTTTCTATTGTAAAAAAAAATAAAGAAAACAATTCAAACTCATTGCCATAGCTTCATTGTTTTGAACAAGGTCACCATTTCTAGAGTTAATAAACAGTTAATGGGGTAAAAACTCTTTTGATTCTAACCTAACTAAAAAACTTTCAGATTTCTTTAGTTACACTTAGTAACATAAACTTTGTACTGACACTAAATCCAAAGTAGATGATTTCTAATTTCTATTAACATATGGACATATGGAACGAATGAGTGAGGAAAGGTTGACAAAGAGGATATATGTGTCAGAGGTTGGGGAACAAGAAGCAGAAGACCAAATTGGAAGTGAAAGGAAGGAGTGAAAGGGATCTTGAGTGGTCGGGGCCTGAACATGCAGGAGGGTGAAAGGCGTGCTGAGAATAAAGTGAAATGGAATAACATGGTATACTGGGGTCCATGTGCTGTCAATGGACAGAACCAGGGCATATGAAATGTCTGGGGTAAACCATGGAAAGGTCTGTGGGGCCTAGATGTGGATAGGGAGCTGTGGTTTTGGGGCATTACACATGACAGTTACAGACTGAGTGTGAACAAATGTTGCCTTTTTAGTCTGTTTCCTGGCACTGTCTCACTGATGCAGGGGGTGGAGAGGCTATTTCCTGTGGGGTGGGATGACGTCAGGAATGGATGGAGGCGAGCAAGTATGAATATGTACATGTGTATATGTGTCTATGCATGTGTATGTATATGTATGTATATATGTATATTTTGGTATGTATATGTATGTATTGTGCATATATGTGCATGTATGTATATATGTGTGTATGTGAGTGGATGGATCTTGCTTCATCTGTTTCTTAGAGCTACCTCGCTAATGCAAGAAACAGCGATCAAGTATAATAAAGAATGAAAAAATAATATTAACAAATTTGTATTAAGTGCTCTATCAAGCTGGCTATTACTCTCTTCGAGTTTCTTTGTGCTCTTTTCTTAATATGTTGGATCTCTTTTTCACCGCTCCACCATTCTCCCTTAGTTTTCAAAAATTACTGTCTGTGTCACATTCTCTGTATCACTGAAAAATGTAAAGAAAAAGTAGTGAGAGTTCATGGTAAAAAGCTTGTAAGGATAAAAAAATCTTGTGTTAACAAAATTTTGGAAGAATGAAAAAGCTAAGTAATGAGACTGTACATGCAGAAGCACAAAGTAGCTTACAAAAATAATTGTATAGTAAAAAAGTTTATGGGATGGGGCCCCACAAATGAAGAATTCCTTCCCCATACATTTCAAAAAGGTTATCAAAATAGGTTATCAAAAGCTTTTACTAGAGTTTGCTATGAACATTTATTAGTCATCTGTCAAATACTCAGCCATTTTTGTACCATTCTGAACACTGTCAATCAACCTGACCAACTCATGGTAATATATTGAAACGTTCTGAGAACAATATCTTCTTACTATACCTGTTCTTGCCTGGATGATCAACATCATGAACAACTGCAGCAATGAGACATGCAGCAACATCAAGAGGGTCTAACAGTTGTTTTATTCGCTCCAAACTGAGGAAGTATGCTGTTGCTTGGAGGACATCAGATGCATGTGTGGAGTTGTGATAAGTGTTGTCTACATGATAATTTGCTTCAATGAGTGTCAGCCAATTCTGCAATGTCTGTTCATCACATGCCAATATGTCTGGTATGTTGAATTTGCACATCAGACTCATACCAAGCCACACCAATGGTCTGTGGTGAATAAAATGTAATTAGTAAGCTTATAGTTATGAAACATTTAACTTGGTAATGTAAGTTTTCATGTTCTAAGCATCTGAATTTAGAATGAAATCATGAAAAACAATTACAAAGTTTTATGGAATATTTGGATACCTGAAGACAGTTTGTAGGCTATCTCTTCTAGCATTATTTTTCTTTAGTACATACACATTGCAGTTCCAACCTGTAGTCTTCAATACATTCTTCTACTTTATTACGTTTTACTCTTTTATTCATTTGGTATATAGGTTAAGAACTCTTTATTTTCTTACCGATTCTTATTGTCCACAACACCACAAACTTATACTGTACCAAGGAATTCAAATAACAACAGACCACTGGGTCCCTTTAAGGTTGTTTGTGAAACTGGAAGATGGCAGAAACTCATATATCAGTGTGGTATGAATAGAGAGATATACCGATGTTTCAAAGAGAAAAACCTACAAAACCTTCAGGTAACTAAGGAGACATAAACAATGTCAAATGTGGACTTGAAGTGATTAAGCCTCAAGTAGCTTGTTAGATCAAGGTTATCAAATCAAAGACTCTGATAATCTTGAATATCTTTGTTAGATCACCTCTTAACCTGCACTTTTCTAAGCTAAATAAAATCTAAGTCATTTGGTTGGCTTTCAGAGGATTTGCTTCTTAGTTAAGGAATCATCATGGTAGCTTGATGCTGTACTCTCCCTATTCTTTCCCAAGTATGGTGACCTAAACTGTAAACCATATTCAAGATGGTGCTGCATCAATAAATTGTAAAGAGTGAATATGATCTTCCCCTATTCAAATTTGAAAGACCTACCTATGAATCCAAAAATCTTGTTCACACTTTTTACTACTTCTTTGTACTACTTACTTGGCTTTAGGTCACAAGAGCTTGTGACACTTGAGTCTTTTTCCTCATTTACCTTTTGTAGCTCAAGAGAATTCATAATGTATCTTCTGTTTATCTGATTTACTTTCGCAGCAATTGTTTTCATAATTTGTATTCCCAAAGCTTCTGCTTCTTACTATGGAAATGGTCTTAAAACTGTTTAAATTAAATTTCACAGGCATCTTCTTGTCTTGTCACAATAATTTCAAAAAGCCTTTCAGTTTCTCATCTTCCCTAACTTTATCTCCCATCTATTTACTCACAACTTCTCTTAAACATACATTCGTGAGTAAAACTAAATACATGACACCCAAGACAAACAAACACAAATAGCCATCAAGTACCAGTACCATATTATGTCATAAACTAGACTTCTTACCTTTTGTCTGAGAATTTTTCAAGTTTAATGACATCAAAGTCCCAGGACATATCATCGGCCAACAGTTCCCGTATAGCTGATGAGGCTTGTTGATGAAGCACAGGAAGAGATGGTCGTGGCAGTTGGTTGACTTTGACAACTGTGTCATTACTGCTGCGGCGACCAGATAGCAGTGGCTTAGGGCCTTGCTGGTTGGTAGACCAAGATGATCATTAGGCTTAGTGGCTGCTGATTGTTGATATTCAGTATAATTGATAAAACCTATCCCCACACTAGTCTATCTATTTCTCTACATTACTAGGAAAAACAAACTTTTACTTGATTAAAAGTTATGGACTGATGTATCTTCACAACAGAAGAAAAAATTGATACTAACAGATTCATGTTGTTTAGGAAAACACAGAAAAATTTTTTTTGATCAAAATTAATTCATCCAGTAGTGGAGCATGAAAAAAGAACATTATCAAGAAATATATATAGTATGATGGTAGGTGATGACAAAGATAGTGAAATTTTGGAAAGAAGAAGCAGTGATGTGATGCGACAGGTAACTGCCAGCAATGTAAGTAGTAATGTAAATTCAAAAAGGGGAGGAAGAGACTGAAAGGAAGGGATGTTGCTATATGCAAATGATACTGACAACAAGAGTCAGCAATAGAGTTACAAGCAATGATAAAGAAATATGGAAATGTTTACTAAAACCTACTTGAGTAAGAATGTTTTTCTTCTTGTAATGCAATTATGCTTGCATGAGAGTGTACCACTGTGTCTGCCTTCCTTTAGCAGCAGATGTATAGTGAAAAATATGCAAAATCACTGATTAATTCCATTTCAAATAATCACAAACATACAAACAATAAGAAGGTCTGTCTAGCACTCCTGAGTCATGTGGATGCCAAGCTTGGCCAGTGTGAGAAAATATTTATCCATCATTTGTTATGATCCAGAACACCGCTAAATCTACAAGGGGTATTGTGTAAAGGAAAACAGGACTCCCACATCTTGCTATCATGAACATGATGCAAGAAGAAAGAATCCTCTCATTCCTAAAAGTAGTTTTCTTCTTGTCTCATTCATGCTAGTACGATTTATTCCTATATGGGAGGAAAAGTTTAAAAATTTGAAAGAGAATAAACCCTTATTTCCATATAGATAGTAATTAGATGGAATAAAAACACTCACTGTGGTATAGTGTATCACTTACTTGTTGATTCTTTAAGGCTACAGGGCACATCTACCCCTAGGGAACTGGGTGTCACTGCCCTTTGCCAGCCAGCTGGGTTGGGTCTGAGAACCCCAGTTTTGCAAAATTAATTTCAAAATAGACTCATGTGGCTTTTAACAGAAAAGTTGTATATATTTGATCCAACCCATGTAAATGGGAATGAAATTAAAAATATGATAAAGCAGACAGATGTACTGATCCTTAAATGCTGTAAAACAGAAATAATACATTTTTAGCAACAAACTACTATTACTGCAAAATATTACTTTCAACAGATGTTCATCAGTCAGAGACATGACTTTAGCAATGAGGAATGGCCTTTGTTATGATAAATTTCCCAGGAAGACCATCATTTACGGACAAACTCCTAGCAAAGATTGGAGAAGGATGCTCTTTGATAAGAAGAAAAATTAGTATGAAAAGTAGGATCAAACCATTAAGAAATGGGACAAATGAATAAGCAACATTGTCAGAGAGGGTTGTTTTGATATTTCAAAGCTGCTGGAGAATTAAAGATTTCCTTAATGACTTCAATTATAACCACTTATGTAATATCTGTTAAGGATAAAATGTCTAACTTTGCAGCTTACTAAACTAAATGCTGCTAATCTATGTAAAGTATGGAAACATAAAAACCCTTTCCTTGATAATAACCTAGGCTTAGCAACATCATCAGTTCTAAGAAAGGCAGTCTAACTATTTATTCACCAACTCAAAAATATCTGCAATTATATTTGACAAACAAGTTAGACTGCCAAATGAAAAATTTCATGCTTAACCAATAATCCTGATCATTAAACAGAAAATCATCCAATTCATAACTCACCAGGCAGAAGCCTAGAACAGGGTAGAAAACTAATGGAATGGAGGTTAATACTGACTACTTCTTTCTTAATTATTTTCATTTATGTGGAATGGATCAAAACTATACAGTTTTAGCACTCATTCATATGTATCTTCAACATACTTCCACTATGACATAGTGAATTAAGTTTACACATGAGTACAATGCTTCCAAACTATCCACTTTACACATACAGCAATATCATCAGGAAGGACCTCCATCTCCATCCTTAGACACAAGAGGCTGGATTTTCAACTATACATAAAAGGAAGACTCATTCTAAGGACTGAAATCCTACATAGTGGAAGGGTCAGAGGAAACAATAAACATGTCCTTTCTGACTGAATTAGAATAACTCATGGTGTACCATACAACTTGTTTCTCGGGGCCACAGGGTTATTCCTGACTGATATAAACGATTTTCTAGTTGGACTGAAATCATAAGTGATTATGTATGAAGATGATACAAAGATCATTAGAAAAGTATAGGACAAAAGAAATTTAGACAAGTTCTACAATAGCTCAGATGCATGATTGATGAAGTTCAACCCAACCAAACGTAATGTAATGAAGATAGCAACCTTAAGAAGGCCTTAACATGACTATAATCTTGTAGAAAACAAATTACATGAAGATATGAAGATGACTTATGGGGATGACGCAGTACCCAGCCTATAGCCAGATCATCACAATAGGAAAACTCTTAGAGGTAAGCTATCTGTTAGTAAATAAGAAGATAACATTTAAGTAGAAGGTTAAGGAATATTACATAAAATGCTTAAAGCATTGAAATTTGACAATGTGCTTCAAGTTTGGTGACCTGACTTGAAGAAACAGATTTGATAAAAGATATTCAAGAAAAAGCAACAAAGAGGGTACTTGAATTATGGAGAGAGGTTAATGGCTATGAATTTGCACACATTAATAAAGAGAGAAAAGATAGAGAACAAGATTGCAATTTTCAAAATTATGGTTACAGTGTGGCACCCCACTGGGCTAACTACAGTAATTATCATGATATTCCAAAAATAAAAGAATTTCAAATTCTGAAAAAACATCCAGCAGCAAGGATTTCAGATTTTGGATCCCCAACTGGTAATTTTGATTCAGTAACACTTGAATTTTAGTCAAATGTTTCAATGCCATTTAACTTTGTCTTGTGCATATCTAACATATCTGGATTATCTTTCCTAAGGATATCTAATACCCCCATCTCTTTACATTTATCATTTATTGTTAACACATTTAGTCAAATGAATCTATGTATCTTGCCAAAGACAGTTGGAGGTGTGAAGCTCACAAACAAGGTGACAAGTATCCTTCATGGTAATTCATTTTGCAGAACTGGGGGGTCCCAGCCACAATCCACAAGATGGGGTTGGGTGGAGCTTTGTTGGAATGGCAAGGGTTACTCAAAGGTGTATTGTTATTAAAGTTAAAGCATAAGATGGATGGCTAGAGAAGTGCATGTGTTGATACTGGGGTCTGGAAAAGGTTATGTAAAGGCCAAGTAGTCCCTAAGTACAGATGAGGTAAACAACAAATTGGTTAAGACCTTGCATTCAAAGTTAAACCTACCGCCAAGAGTCCACCAAGGAGATCAGTTGCAACAGGGTCAGCAGGGACAGGTTTCACATTATCATGGCCAGCTGATATTAGTTGTGGGGAGTAGAGTTCTGTTGATCGCAGTATCTCTAGAACCTTCTCCAAAGCTTGTGCAACATAAGCAGGAGAGTTTTCCTGAGCAGCAGTAATTATGTTGAAAACTCGTGTAATAGGGGCCTCAATGGTAAGAGAATGGAGTTTGACTAAGCTCTGGCGACGGATGATGTTCTGAGTCCCTGCAAATAAGTGCTAGTGTCAATACATCAAACTGCAGCAAATCACTCTATTGTCAAATAATCTTTATCATGATGTGGTAATACTTTCTATAACTTTTACATAAAACTTTCTTTGTAATAATGACAACTCGGTAAAAAGAGAAGTTGTACTAAACTAAAAAAAAAATAGCCAATGATCAAGAAGGGTAATACAACACAGTAGAAAACAACATACTGGTATTATGTAGCTGTGAAGCACTGTCATATCTGCAGAAATCTTGCATTTCTTTAAGTCCCATAAGTTCAATAAAACTCCCAAATCAATTACAATTTAGTTACAAAATTTGAATTTCTTCATATCATTCTACTGCCAGCTGTTACAATAAATATGTCTTCCTTAGCTAAAAGATAAAGCACGTACTAATTCCAAAAGTGCTTGAGACATTCTGAGAAGTTAAGGATAATAAAAAAATTAAGGAATGCTACAGTAATCAATATCAACATACTCCTATACCCTTACCTATAGCCGTTAAATGTGTGGAAAGTCCACATGATCACCCTATAATGCCTCTGACAACACAGCCATGCATTTTACAATGCAAAGATTTACATACACCTTTTGCACATAAAGATTCTTGTAATAACTACAGGGCATACATCATGTTTTTACTATCATTCCTGGTGTGTGCCTGGGGATATTGATTGTCATGGAAGGACTGTAGCGATTCCCTTCAATCATGCATAAATCATGATTACTGATGACAATGCTCACACTACTACAACACATATGGTAAGCAAGTGTATTCAAATTTCAAGAGAAAATGTTTTCTCTACACATATAGGGACTACAATATAACAATTTTGCTTTTATGATGCATGTATGCACTAACATGCTACTAATATATAGAGCATTTATGACATCTTGTAGATGCCTTTGAGAAAGCATATTTAGTAAATTAATGACAGTGTGCAACTGTATAAGACAAGATGTCTGGTGCAACTATGATAAACAGCCTCATTCGGTATCAAGACATTAGATTATTCCTGTTTACTGGGATATTTTAACCTCTGCTAACTATTGGTATTATCTCCTCACTGTCTCCCTCTGGATGTCATTATAAGCCATAGGGAAGATGAAGGATGGAAATTTTTTCTGAACAGAAAAAGCACAAGGAATACAAGCTGTGTCATGAGCAGTGTGCTGTATGATTTCCTGAATGGGAGGTGAGGCAAACAGAGATGTGCAATATATGCATAACAGAAATAATATGAACTCAAATGATTTTGTATATACTGCATAATTTCTGTATATGAGAATGAATTAATAAAATGTGTGCAAATGTGATGTAAAAAAAGTGTCATAACCCCATGACCATAACCTTCTTCCCCACTGAGTTAAACATAAGAACAATGCACTTGCTAAGATTTTAAAGAAATCAAGAGAACATTATAGTATTATGTCAAAAACCTTTCTTATTTAATGAAGTCTTTTTCCCCTAATGTCAAACCAGAATCTTAGACAGAATGAATTTTGTCACTTTACAAGCAGCCTCAAGAATTTTTCTAATGTGCCTCTGATCTACTACATAGTAAAACCTCTGTTATCCATACTTCAAGCCAGCAAAATGTTCAAAACAATGTATTTCTTCAATTTTGGTTGGCAACCCTCTATTATCTGCAACAATGAAATAATAAAAAAACTCATAAAAAATTTCAAATTAAGCATGCACCATGCCACACCAATTTAGTGTACTCACCACCCAGTGTTTTGTGGTGGTGGTGCTTTCTGGTGTGTTTTGTGTGCTATTCTTGTACACTTGTGTACTTTGTGTACTTTAGATCACTACTGTGGACAATGGCCCCTTTCAAGTATCGTCAGCAATTGCCTGATAGCTCCTATAAACCTTCTATGTCTTGCACAGAGTGCAGGAGGAACGTATTAAGCCTTGGAAAGAATATGGAGTTGTGCAAGAGATTGGCTACAGAAGAGTACAAGGTGGCACTTATGAAGGACTTCACTTTATTTGCTTCCATATATCAATATTTCCTCTTTGTAAAATATTTACAAATATGTAAAATATATCTAAAATATTTCAGTTTTTGAATTACTTGATATACTAAAAACCGATGAACAACCCAAAATTCTTATCTGGAATGGTTGACTTTCCTAAGCATTTTGGATAATAGAGGTTCAACAGAATTTAGAATTTGGACTGCAAACTACACTAAAACAATAAATGACTAAATTACTGATAACATAAAATACTGTAGTTCACTTTGTGCTTTATTGTTATGCACAACTCCAGTAATCTATAACCTACATGAATCATCCAGGCTTAAATAGTACAGAGCCACATCATATTCTTTCAGTTTACAATATATTGAGCTTTCTTTGGTTTTCCTAAATACTACCTTCACTTCCTCCTATGATTACTCTCTCTTCCACAATACTGCTCCCTGTAAAACCCTGAACTTTTTCAATCATCTCCTTGGTATCATGACTGTTTCCTCAATGAAACTTTAAACACCATCATGCCTCTTAAACATAATTTCTTACTTACAAAAACAATGTGCTCTGTCCCATGCCAGATTCTGTCTCTATGTGAGAAAATGTTCATAAATGAAACAATGTCTATACATGAGAAAATATCTGTTTGTAAAGGTTCCTATGTTCCCTTGTCAGCCACTGTCCCTGTATGAGACAATGTTTCATGGAAGATATTGCCTGTGTTGGAAATTATCTCCTATGTTAGGCAATGTTTCACATTAAATATTGTTCTTATGCAATAAAATGCCTAACATATGAAAATTCCCTTACAATAGACAATATCCCTTAACAAGATGCTGCTTCCAAATGAAACATCCCTTAAATTAGAAAATGCTCCTACATCTAAAGGTTGCTCCTTAATAAGGCAACAGTCCTACAAGAGACAGGCATTTTATGTGAAGACAAAGTCATTGGAGCCAATCCCCCAAGTGACTCAATGCCCCTGAATAAATGAAAAAAAACCTAAGTAAATAAAGCCACCATATAACAACCCTGCAAGAAACAAATGCCACTACGAACCTAGACGAGTGTTCTACGGAATACTTAATGCCGCCTTCAACGCCACTGAGAGCTGACGCAGGCCCTAAGGAAGGATAGACATACAGTGGCCTTATAGGCTGCCCCAGAGAGGGGGCTAGAGGGCCCACATAAGGAAGAGCCTGCCACAAATTATCATCTCTAAAATCTGTTTAATACTTATATTCTCTGTTGTTTTATCACTTACTTTATTGATATCTTTTAATTTCATATCTTTCAGGCTGCTTAAAGGCCTGAAGTGGTGAAACAGCAATGGGTAGATACATATTTAGAAAATATCAAAACATCAGCATTCACCATTATGCTTTAGGAAACAAATAAAGTCAGCAACATTCTTATTGCTATCAAATGCATAAATTGACTTTTCTCCACAACAGCCAAAAAAACTTTCCCTTTTACTGTGAAAGCCAACAGCTTTCTCCAGGTCTTAAAATACCTATCAGACATCCTTGTAAGTATCAACATGTGCAGTACAAGTAGAGAGTAAACATTTATGTGGTGCCACTTCAAAACAACTTGGAAAAATAAGAAGGGAACAACATGTAGTCTGTGTAAATGTGACTAACAAACATGCTGATAAACAACATTGTGCATTTTTTGCAGAAAAAGGCATTCACTTTTTCATTAAATGATATTCCTTGATTTCCCTTGCAGTCTGCACCAAAACTTAAGGTATGAGATGTCTGTCAACTTTAACTAGTGTGGAAATTATTTCAGCACTATTCATATGTCTGACCACACTGATAATGTGTCATAACCATCAGTCTGTTTCTAGCAGTCTGCTTTGTTTGTCTTTGCATGTTGGTTATCTAATTTCTCCATATTTGCCCACAATTACCTAGCTTTTGTGCCATTCCATTAAACACAGGAAAGTTATAACAAAGGAGGGGAATGCAGTATTGATAGCTTCATACAAAGTAGAGCATAATTTGAAATATATTGCTGAGCAAACAGGTGTCTGCCACCAAAGTGTCCAAAGGTTGGTGAAACAATTTAGAGAATTCATTTTACCAGCTACTGTTCGCAAGCTTGAAAGGCCAAGATTAACATCTAAGACCTGAAAAGTGATTGTAAGTAATTTACCAGCTACTGTTCGCAAGCTTGAAAGGCCAAGATTAACATCTAAGACCTGAAAAGTGATTGTAAAACAAGTTAAGGCCTGCCCATCCCTGACAGCATGTAAAATCACACAGAAGAACCCTAACTTCCTTGAATAAGACTTACTAAGGAGTGTTCTGAAGTTATTTCACATTGACCTTGGATTTATGGCAATCCATGTTTTAGATTGATGAAATGAAACACCAGTGATTAGAAACACCAAAAAAGAGGGTGTGCAGGCCACCTCACTCAGACCCACACCAGCCACTGTCCAAAGAAAAGACTTTAAACCACCCTCCTTCTCTTATGGTTTAGAGCCATTTTAGCTACCATGGTGTTGGTGATTTGGTAATCTTACCCAAGGATGTGACAGCAAACCATGTAGTGTACCTAACCTTATTTATGGACCATTTACTTGATTCATTTAGATGTGCAAATGGAAAAATATCATTTGTGCAGGATGGAACTCTCTGGCACACTGTTAGATGTGTTACACAGAGGCTGAATGATAGTGAGGTGAAATATTTCCTCATTCTAAACCCAAATGGCAACCTTTGGTCCATTGTTCCATTGTGAAGCAATGACAATATGATATGGACACATCTCCTCTACCAAAGTCTGAGGGTGGCAAATGATTTGTAACTCTAAAATTTTCTGCAGTGAGTGCTATGTGCTAACTCTGCCTTTTGACAAAATGGTAGGAGAAATACATAGAAGTAGCATGTAGGAACATTAGACTGGAGCAATAGATAAAAGTAGTAGGTAGGAACATGTAGGTGTGAGCACTAGGAAAAAGCAGTAGGTTGGAACAATAGGTAGAAGTAGTCGGTATGAACATTAGGTAGGAGCCTCTGGAAACATTACACAAGAGTTGCCCTCCGTCAGTGGCCTGTTAAAGGTGAGACACTAAAAGACTAAGACACAGCACCGGAGCTCACAATTCATGGAGACTCTTTTTACTGAGGCCACCCCCTTGAGGGAGCTCCTGAGGGGAACAAGCATAAGAGACAGAGATATATTGATAGGGATGGAAGATGAGTTGATCAGGTGCTTGTATTAAAGAATGTGTGTAAGAAATACTTAGAGGAACAGATGGATTTGTAGTGGCATGTATGGATCTGGAGGAAGCATGTGAGAGAGCTGACAAAGATGCCTCATGGAAGGTCTTATGAACCTACAGTGTGGGAGGAAAGCAGCTACAGGAGAAGCAGTGAGAAGTTTTTACATGGGTGTAAGGCATGTGTACGAGTAAGAGGAGAAGCAAGTGAATGGTTCCAAGTGAAAGCTGATCTGCAGCAGGGGTGTGTGATGTCATCATGGTTGTCTAATTTGTTTAAGGAAGAGGTGATAAGGTAGGTAAATTCGAGTCTTGATATGGGTGAGTTTGCATTCTGTAGAGGATGAGAGGGTCTGGAAACTGAATCAGTTGTTGTCTGCTAATGATACAGCACTAATTTGAGTGTGAAACTGCAAAAGTTGGTGACTGAGTTTGGAAGGGTGTGTGAAAGGAGGAAACTGAGAGAAAATGTGAATAAAAACCTAATAGGTTTAGCAGGGTTGAGGGGCTAGTTAGTTGGGGTGTGAATCTGCATGAAGAATAATTAGAGAAAGTGAAGTGTTTTAGATACATGGGAGTGGACATGGCAGTGAATGGAACCATGGATGTGGAAGTGAGTCACAGGGTGGGTGAAGGGGCAAAGGTTCTGGAAGCACTGAAGAAAGTGCAGAAAAAGAGACCATTACCTGGGAGGGCAAAAATGGGTATGTTTGAAGGTATAATAGTTCCAATGTTATTACACAGATTCGAAGCATAGGCTATAGATAAGACTGTGTGGAGAAGGGTGGGTGTGTTGGAAATGAAATGCTTGAGGACAATATATGGTATGAGGAAGTTTGATTGAAAAAGTAATGAAAGGGTAAGAGAGAGGTGTGGTAATAAACAGAGTGTAGTTGTGATAGCTGAAGAGGGTGTGCTGAAAGGGCATGGACCTATAGAAAGAATAAGTGAGGAAAGGCTGACTAAGAAGATATGAGTTAGAAGTGTAGGGAACAAGAATAATGGGTAGTCTAAACTGGAGATGGAAGCATAGAGTGAAAAAGATTTTGAGCAATTGGAGCCTGAACATACAGGAAGGTGAAAGGTGTAATAGGGATAGAGCGAGTTGGAATGATGTGGTATACAGGGGTTGATGTGCAGTCAATGGACTGAAGCAGGGCATGTGAAACATCCTTGGTAAACCATGGAAAGGACTGTAGGGCCTGGTTGGGATATGGAGCTGTGGTTTCTGTGCATTACACATGACAGCAAGAGAATGGATGTGAGCAGATGCGGCCTTTCTTCATCTGTTCCTGGAGCTACCTCAATAATGCAGGATATGGCGTTCAATTATGAAAGGAAGAAAAAGTAGGGATAAAGCAAACTGGAGTGATGTAATATACAGGGGGTGAAATGCTGTCACTGGGCTTAACCAGGGCATAGAAAATGGTCAGGGAAATCATGGGAAGGTCTGTGGAGCTTGGCTGCATTATACATAACAGACAGAGAATAGATGAGAACAAATAAAGCTGTTTTTGCCTGTTCCTGGTCCTACTTCATTACATGGGAAATGAACTAATATCAACAAAATAAACTATGCCAAACAATAAACTTTCACTATAAATCATGATGATACTGTTCATATAACCTACCTAAGATATGGAGAAAAATTAGGTATATTATATGAAGAGTAGTAAGATTAAGTGAATCCTCAGTTTTTCGTTTACATGTGTGCTAACTGATATTGTTCAATGATGACTGAACTTTGTGTAGTTTGGCAAGTATTTTAAAGGCCATATCAGATTTAGCAATTCAACCAGTTGGGGGGGGGGAGTTTTTTTAGATATCTTGAAAACATAAAAGTTTTTCCAAATGATAAGAAATGTTCACTTGTATATATGTAATATCTGTAAGAGCGAGATACACTTGCAATCAAGCATCTTTTCAAGTCAGTCTTCTTTATTAATATTCTCACATCTTCTCTAAGTGTAATCAGTATAAACAAATCATTAATAGTTTCATCAATAATTTCTTCTTTATTGACATAATACTTGAATGTCCCCTAAGGCTTCATTTTGAATTTTACCAAGTCCAGATGAGAGGTGAGGTTGCTCAGTGTGGGTGTTGTCCAGTGCCCATTCAGCAGTGCACAGAAAAATACACAACATACCAAAACACTTGATGAAGTTACTTCAAACATGCCAGATAATCATTTGGTTGTGATTCTCTGAAAATCAGCTGGTTGTGGTCCAGTAAATGATAAAAATGAATTAATATAAGCAGCAGCTACTGCTTCTGTTCAGAAATTGTTAGTGCCTATACTAAGGCATATTCATGAAAAAAAACAATATTTTATATTTATGTATCACCAAATATCTTAATATCATGAAAAAGGTACAAAACCTTGTTTAAATCTTATCTAAATTAGTGAGAAGCATATCCATGACTACGAATTACAATCAAACAGAGATATCTAGCATGTGAGGTCTTCATACAAAAACCCCCTTACCCTCTACAATGTTCAAACTCTCACAGTTCATGTTGCAGCTAAAGGTAAATCTCTCTCGCTCAACTGGGGCACTCATAACACGTCCTGGGTGATCGATTTCAACAGCCCCCCCTAGTAAAGTAAAAGCTGTCGTATCCATAAAATGAAGTGAATCAGACCCTGGTATAAAAAGGCTATGAGTGCATGGCAGCTCTGCATTGTGATTGTTGTCTCCACCTGAATAGTTAGGGATGAAGGATAATTTCTTTCTTGGTAATTAATCAAACCCTTTCCTATACCATCTCATCTTTACTACATCCACATTTTCTGAAAATTGTAATGAAACTTTGTTAAGGGTCATACACCAAACAATACATATAACTGTCACATGAGTTGAGAAATACAGCAAATCAAAATATGAAAATCTTGCCATCCTAGCTACTTAAACATTAAATACATTAAACTTGAATGTCATGAGTAGTTTCCTCGGTTAACTAAAATGAAAGTGAACTCTTCAAAATAACTGCATCTTTTCTCAACAAAATCTGAAGCATAGTAGTACTAATTCTGCATTTGGCAAGTGGTTGATATCGAGGAAATATGGAATGTAAATAAGTCAGTGGAAACAGTATATGTGGCAAGGTAGTGTATGCACAGTCGAGCTAATCAGAGATAAGAAGCTATATGCATGATCAGGGATTGTATAAAGAGAATGGTGTATAAATGATTAGAAATGAAGCAAAGTTCGTGTATAGATAATCAAACATAAGTAATGTTCACTAATTCATTTGAACTCTAAATCAGACATAAAACCTTTAACCATCAGATTCTTGCTCTGAGTAAAAATCACACTTGCTTAAAGGAATATAAAAACCATAAAAATAATCTGGTATGAGACTAATAGTTTTCAAAAATTTCTACATTTTGTACACTAAGGGACAGATTATTTACATTTCTCATCATTATAAATCTTTTAAAAGAATCATAGATGTTTGAATAACTTTAGGCACCATAATAAGAATTAGCTGTAAAAGTTTCAATACACACTGAAATCTATGTGATGATGAACTTACTAAAACTTTACATAATACAATCATTCCTCTTTACAATATATGCTAAAATATCAATTTTTTACTCTTCTTGCAATATTTCTCATTTCAAAAAAAAGAGGAAAAAAAAAATAATGAGAAAAAACCCTATCCTGAGAGATATGCCTGCATCAGATTCAACTTACCATCACTATTTAAAGAGCGAATGTCATGGGAGCCTTTCCTAAGAGATTTGATAGAGCCCCGAGGGTGAAAGTGATCAACAGTGGAGAAGTCCAGCCGATCCAGCGCATGAGTATCACTTACATAAATAAAATACTCATTTTTCCTGAGGATGAATATTTCTATTAATTTTACATTATAATTTTCCTGTAAAAGATAGCTCTACATGAACAATGAGCATTCATGATAAAAGTTCACACACAATCCATTTACTGAGCCATCACAACCTAAGGTAGGAACTTAAGGGGCCAGCTTCTCTTCAAGATTCTGTTCAGTGGTACAACTTCTAATCTTTATATAATAATCATCTCATCACATATCACCACCTCCTAAGTTATGCTGCATTGAAATAAAAAATCAAATGTGAAAAGACTGTCCTACATTCAACACTAAAGGAATGTTGCAATAATAACATTAACAATATTACTATTTCAAAACAACAAGAATAATTACAGGATTCAGTTGAGAAATGATATCAAAAGAATTCTTAATTTGTAGTAAATAACAGTGGGAGAATTTCCCACAATAATTAACATGGATATCAAAGAAAAAACAAGGGAGTATTCTGCTGTGCTTGGTTGTTGATGGTGGATGTTGGTTTCAGTACATTATACTTAAAATCTAGAGACTAGATATGTGAAAATGAGACCATTTGTTTGTCTGCTCTGAAGCCACAATGTGAAGAAAGTAAAAGTAGTTAGGTAAGAGGAAAAATATAAAGAAAAAATTATCTTGGCCATCTTTTTTATGATGAAGGCTCCAGTTAAGGACAAAAGTCCACATCAATGCCTGACCCTAACTGAAATATATAGAGAAAAAAGAAACAGTAGAAAAAAAAAGACAGGGAAAGTATTTACAAATTTTTGAGAAAGTGAAAGACCTGTCTTTTGAAATGAGCCAGGTCATTGTCATTGGGAACACATGCTCTCTTCCTTAGAGTAAATAGGTATACTAATACATGAAGGAACTACAGGTTGAACCTTCCTTATCTAGCAACCCTAAGGCCAGACCTAAGCTGGATAAAGAAGTTTTCAAGGTTTTTGGAAGTCACACCCATGAACCAACATTGTCCATTTCACACATGTGCTTGACCAAACTTACTTTATCCATTACCTTACTGAATACCCTATGCTCCCCAATTATACCTTCAACTGCCACATTATTTACCTTGACATTTAAATGAACCATCACTAATACCCAGTTTCCTGCATGGCCAGGTGCATAAGCACTAATAATCACCCACCTCTTATATTCTACTTTCAGTTTTACCCATATCAGTCTGGACATTACTCCCTTACATGCTAACACAACCCCACAACTGCTTCAGCAATAGTGCTACCCCTTTCTTAGCTTTTGCCCTCACACCAACCCCTGACTTTACTCTTAGGACATTCCCAAACCATTCTTCCCCTTAACCCTTGAGTTTTGTTTCACTCAGAGCCAGAACAGCTAGGTTCTTTACCTCAAACATACTACCTATCTCTACTTTCTTCTCATCTTGGATGTCATGACAATGGCAACATGTGAGGAAAACAAGAGAATAAATAGGAATACCAGTGAAAAGGGCAAATGGGTAAGTGGTAACAGGTAAAGATGAGGTGTGGTGCAGATGGAGTGAGTAATCTGAAGGACTGTTGAATGTGTTTCATGGTATGTGTGGAACAGGGAGGTATGTGAAGTGATAGAGTCCTGGAAAGTGGTTTGATGAAGAGAGAAGCGGTGAGAGTCTAAGTTGAAATGTGGCAAGGCAGCAAGAACCATTTATTATTTTATATGCAAGATACTTTCATACAGTTACATAAGATCCCTCTCTATATCTAAAACGAAAAATGTCATAACAGAGAATACAGAAATATGTAAAGAATATGGCACCTAGAGAAGGATCTGAATGAAAACCTGCTGCACTGCAAAAGGAGACATACAGAGAACTGAGAGAAAGACAAATTAAGCATATTAATGTGCTAACATTGGAAAATTGGCATCATAACAAAGCTGTTTACCTTGTAAATGGTGCAACTGGGATAACTTTAGATGGTAAATGTATCATGTCACCAGACTTCCGTCGGCAAGAGACCACCCCTTCCCATTCCCTTCCTCGCCTCATTTGCATGTTGACAGCTTCTGAGATATCAAGGTTGACCTGCATACAGTTGTCACATGTAAATATGAATATTTTTCAGACAGAACAAAAATGAACAGAATTACACTTAAATCATTCATCTATGTCACATGTAAGTATAAATATTTTTCAAAGCAAAACGGACAGAATTTTACTCTTCAAAAATTCATTAGTGTGGTTCTGTACATAGGGATTACAACCATTTATTTCATAATCTTACACACTAACTAGTATTATTTTGTGGCATTCATTTAACCTTTCCAACACTTGCACTCACTTTCGACTCGCCAGATTTGTGGTCAATAGATTGCCGATGATCCAAGAGCTGTCTGTGGTCGGTTCCCACTCTTTGATGCTCAATTGATGTTTTAAAATCAACTGAAGGTCTGTGGTCAAAAGCTTTGACATCATATTTGTGATTATCGCAGGTATGTAATTCCCACAAACTGCGACCAGCCACCTCATCCAGTGAGTATCCCAACAGGTTTTCACATGCACGATTAACATACTGGTGAAGGTAAAAAGAAATAATTAGATATGCTTAAATGTCTTGTTTTTCATGCACAGTAATCAAACTAAACAGGCAGGGTCTAAGAGTCAGTTTCATATAAAATACTATGCCTACAAGATGACAAAACTTAGAAACTGGGTCAATATAATAGGAAACAATACCTTGTTAGGGGCAATGACTTCAGAACAACAGTCCATTTTTGTATGCAAAACCTACATCACAAATCAATGTATAAATCAGATTTTTATTTTTGTTTGTACACAGGGAGCAAAACCGTTTAGTAGTTAAGCTACATCAGGCAAGGTGTGTTGGGCATTATCTGCTATAGTATATTCAAGGTTAGTCTCAGTCATGTAAAGCCCTTGAAATCTATTACCTTTTCTAACTGGGAAATTGCTGCCACGCAAATGTAGATGATGTTACGAATGAGAAGAACCTATGTTCCCACAGTTCATATAATATTTCTTCTTGTATGTTCTTTGTGTGTAAATTTCTTCCCAACCAGGGTTCCCACACTCTTGTCCTCCAGCGTGGTTACCCTACCTCCCCAGGAGCCATCTTGCAGTCAATGAGTTCCAGTGCCAGAGACACCCGACTCTCCAGACTCCTCACAGTTGACTCCCAGGATTATCGTTAGCCATCAATCCCTTCTCAGCTGTGGACTGGAGCTGTGGTTTCTACTTCTGTTCCCAGGATCTCACAGTCAAGATGGGTGTGTGTGTGTGTGTGTGTGTGTGTGTGTGTGTGTGTGCCAGTCAAGTTGAGAGGCACGTCCTGACTGCACTTAGCCAATCGAGAGTGGCACTGTGTGGTCACTCCCTCCAACTTTGGCTTTTGCTCCCGAGAGCTGGCTGCTTGTGTGCCCCCACCACTAGCTAGACCACGGAATACTCGGCAAGC
>JAYMFT010334599.1:0-23208 GCA_038088735.1 Panulirus argus
AATGAGAGGATTTCTCGAGGCCCAGAGGATTTCAGATGTCCAACTTTTTACATTCTTTTTCCTAAGATATGTACGGAATTTAACTCTGTGGGATTTTAGCAGGGGTTTAACAGAGGTCCTTCTGTGGTGGATTTCTCTTTTGAGGAGTTTCAGCGTCCTCCTGATGCTGATGAACTGACACTGAAGTCGTATCTGCCACTGAAGCAAAACAACGGCTGAATAATGATTTCATTCAGTTTTGTCCTCTATAATTGGCCTCAGATAGCTAGCTGATGCAAATGGTCATATTCCAGATCTACGTGTCATCTTGTAGACACTTCCAGCCATATTTGTACGTCCCTGCGGTTGTGGTAATCACGCAAGGGCTTCTGAAGGGCTTATAATAATGCTCGAGGGAGCTCTTTGGCAAAGTCTTTACGCTAACGACTTGAACCAGGACGAGCGTGATCAGTAGTTTTCTTGTGCCATGAGCAAACAGGTGAATGAAGATGACAAGGTAAGTCGGGCTCTCGCTCAAACGGTGGTGGCGTCAGCACAAGCAGTGTCTGTGCATGGGTGATGATCTTCAATTATGTTCTTGTTTATGGCGAGAGTCAGAAGAATGTCCTTTGTGGAGGTTGCAGTTCCAAAGCTCTTTTTTCTTTATGTCACGAAGGAAGTAGAGAATCGTTCCCTTAATCAGGAGGGAGATTAACTCATAGCTCAGAACAAAATCTTCTGATTATCTTTTAGGTAAATTGTCACCCTGCTCACCAACATCCACTGAGACGTGGCGATAAAACTAGAGCATCTATCGTCCCACTGAAGACCTTCGCTGACGAGATGGTCATTCCTGCCAGGAAGAGAGAGAGGGAGAGAGAGAGAGAGAGAGAGAGAGAGAGAGAGAAAAATGTATAGATAGACGGGTAGATAAATAGCTAAACAGACAGATCGATAGATAGATAGCTACGAGGGTGTGTGCTTTTGTGAGTAATATATATATGTGACGAGTTATCTTTTTCTTCCTAATTGATACATACAATTTTGTTTACTATTATTTTTCCTGATTCACTTTTCGTCCTTTACGACAAAGTTGATTTTACTCCATACGCGTATATGAAGATGTGAGCGTATCATTAATGACAGCTGTTCTCATATTAATCAGCAGATATAACGTAGAAATGGCGTAGCTGTGACGCAGATAGACTTTCCATGAATTCCCATCATTCAGGTCATAGAGAACTCACATAGGTAAATATAGATTTATTCCCAAGAATACAACATTTGACATCATTCCGTTCGGTCAGTAATAGCGTTCTGTTAAAAGCAAATCATCTTTTTCTTTCACTACTCGCTGGAACGATTTTTCAGAATGTTATCTCGTGATCTATAAACCCACTGGTTATCAGTAGCGGGTCGCTGGAGGATCTGGAAGCACGTTGTAGCGACTTCCAGATCTTCACGTCTCAGTAATCCCACGTTCCCTCACGCGAACCCAACTTCCTCCGTCTCTCCGAGTTGGGGCAGGTCCTCAGACCGTTCCTCGTCCCTCGGGTTCAGAGTTTCATTGTCCCCTCATTCCATTATTTCTTCTGAATGGTTGTGTTGCGACCTTCCGGACATCATCAAACCCTTTCTCTTACACCAGCCTGTGACACATACACCACACTCCAGGCCACACACACACACACACACATACATATATTACAACCACCAGCACACCACAGGCAAACAATGTCCATCAGCTGCAGCTTATATCATCGAAGGAACAGACAACACTGCACCACTACCCACAGACACACACACACCTCACATGGATCAACACTCAGTACTAAGACCCTCTGCAGTTCCTCCACACGCTTGAACACCGACCAGGGAGCCTCCCAGCCTCATCCAGCAATCCACCTCACTCCACCTAGCCTTGCAGACTCCGGGCCTTCCACACGCTCACTCCACATGGAACACCTCTCACACCCCATCCCCTTAGTACCTTCCCATGATAATCTCGCTCCAGAGGAGTCATCCAACTCATACCAGGTACAGAAGGACTCACGTGCATTAGAAACACGCAGCTATGTCAGTTTTCATCCAGACTATCGATTCAGAATTACAATGTTGTTCGTACACTTGTACCAGGTAGTAGACCAAACCGTAGACTACGTCAGAAACATGACAATACTAGACAACAAAAATCACATTCTGTTAAGTCATAAAAGACTTTTTAGCCCCAACTACTTCTACCCACAGACGCTATACATCATGAAACAGCGCAATACGATGGACCAAAAATTTTATCCAAACAACACGACAGTATATTTGGTCACTAAACAACATCATTGCCACCCCAGCCATTGAACATAAAAACACAAACTGATACAACTTTCTCAAAACAATTGCCTTCAAAATAAACAGCAGAAGACACGCTGGTGCACTGTTAACAAAAACAGAGCATTCATTAATCATAAAATGCTCTTCCTCACACACACATGAAACCCAGCTCACGTAACGCGATACTGTTTTCACTCCGAAGCAACAGGCATATACCCTCGTAAAACAGCCACACAAATATTAGCCACAAACATACACTTCCACAAAACAGAACCCACACAAAGCACACAACAACCCAAACTCCGTTCTAATTTTCATAACTGAACCATGAAAGATAAAGTCAATGAAAACATACTTTTCGGGCCTGAGGCAAATTATCAGAAATCCATCTGAAATGCCCAGGTTTTGCCGCCACCCCAGTTATTCTTATCGGTATCGAGTCACTCTTTGCTCCACAACAACACAGCAAATGTCTTGGAACCGACAAACATAATACTGGCATTAAATCCTTTAATCATCCTTCTTCTTCACAATCCTGTCTCACTCTACGCAGACTAGGAATCTAGATAATTATTACCGTCCTCCAAGTGTCACTCTCTTCATAGACCATCAGCTCTTCTCTCTTCCCCACGAACTCTAAGGAACCTATTCTCCCATCCACCAGCCACTATTGGCACAACCAAATAAATTTATTTGTACGTACATCAACCGCTAGATACTAAACAGACAACCCTCTAACACCATCCAAGATGAACCTCTCCGAATATACATTACCCAGAGAAACACGCGCCTCGCTCCCACGCCTCAGACTACAAACGAACAAGATCCTACCCGACTGCACTGTTATCATCCCACTGAAGACTAAACATATAGTGTTCGACTGCCCATCATTAGCTCAGCACAGACAAAGCATCAACAACCCCTCTATCTGAGAAATTTGGGCCCACCCGGGGTACGTGGAGGACTATCTGAGTGCCGCGGGATTTCAATTTAGAGATCCAAAAACAACATCAATACAAACGCCAGTAAACACCACAGCCCGTGGCCTTGGCTGATCAAACAGAGGCGTGGGGTATAAACGGAGCAACAGAACAACATCCTTCCTGCGTCATCACGATTGCTCTGGATCATTAGGGCGAGCATTCACACAGCCGTGATCATCAGGCCACGTTGAGGGTTGGTGGGGAAACAGAAACTCTAGAATGACCGTCGACAATTATGGTCCGCTCTAACTAATGTCATCTGACATCTTTCACGTACAAGTGCACCAGGCAGGACGTCTGTGTTGTCATCAGGGTAAAAAGTATATGCAAAAGAAATAGAATTAAAGGCAGAGATAAGGAGAGGAAAGAGAGATAGATAGGCAGACAAAAGCAACAGAATCCGTCAATTGATCCGAGGAGTATCATCACATACAAACGCAACAGTTGGTGAATTCGTCGGTGGTTATAAGCTCCGCTTTGTGATATATGTAACTACGACCGCTGACGGTAACATATAGCTTCGGTATACAATTGGCGTGGGAGGATAAGTGAATGTTGAGGGGCTATACATTGGTAGCGTTCGGTGGGCGTATCTAGTGCGATAGATGGGTCCTGTGGGCGGAATGTGTTGTGTGGGACGAGTGTGTATGTGTGAATGTGTTCTTTGTTGCGTGTGTGTATACGGACACAGTGAGTCATTTGTATGGAGAATCTTTTTGTGCGGAGGACGTGGTTCGTCTAATGGATGTGTGTGGAGTGGCATTTAGAGGTGCATATACAAGGTACGTCTGAGATTTTTGTCTCCTTCCTTCCCATAACCAAACGCCAACACTCTCGTCCTTTCTCTCAATCTTCCTCCATTATTCTCCTCGCCTTACATAACCTAACTCCACCACTTTCCTTCTTTCACACAACCTTACTCCAACACTCTCCTCCCTCACTTAACCGTACTCCAACACTCTCCTTCCTCACACAACCTTACTCCACCACTTTCCTACTCAAAAAAAAACTTACTCCAACAGTCTCCTCCATCACACAACCTTACTCCAACACTCTCCTCCCTTACACAACCTTACTCCACCACTATCCTCCTTCACACAACCGAATTCTGTCGCTCTCTGTCTGGAATATAAGTCTTGGGCAAGTATGAAAATTGTCAGCGCATCACATTCTCCCGCTGGGTACGCTCAGTTTCAATGACAAAAAATTCTATTCTCAAGAGAAAAGGAAGCTCATCCACCATACGGTGCCGTGGCTGCGCGTTGGGTACGTCCTTGGCTCATTGTTGAGAGAATCAGCGACTTTAAAGAGGAGTCAGCCATGGAAACAGCTGCTTAAAGCCTCCCACGCCTACAGTTATTTGTCAAAAACATTCAAAGAATTGAGGGGTAATTCTAAACCAGGACCTTCTCTTTAGTCTAAAAAACTGGTCTTTATTCCCTGCAGCTGTAGATGACTAGTAAAGTTATCTTTTTAATTTCTTGCTGTTCGCGGAATGAAGGTTATAGTGAGTCATGAATCATACATTCCTGTTGGAATAGCATTGTCTGGGACCAGTAGAGTCAGTGACACTTTTATCTGTGAGAACATCGTCCTTAAAACAGACAAGCACACATAAATGTATCTACCTTTACGGTTGCACACACTTAGTAATAGATTTTAGTAAAGAGAGCCAAATACCACCTGTGGTTGGGACTGGTAATGTTAACCAGGCAGCCGCTCAGGCAATATACACAGTCAAGAACCATTTCAGAGTGTAATTCCTTCTGGTGTAGTGTCTTCGGATCTCAGACGCCCCCACCAATATCCTGGACGGAAAGACCAAGCAAGAATTCCCAGTTGTTATCCAGTTTCATTACAAGGCCGAAGCAACCCATGAGGAAGCAAACTCTTCTCAGTTAGGTGTGATGGTCATGATGTATAAAAGCTTAGTCTTCCTGATTAACTGAGACTCGTTTTTCTAAATTCCTGTGACGTTCCTCAGTTCACTACACACTGCGTTTATCAGTGAGTTTCTCCTCCTGGTTAAGAACGCCGCAGTCATCAGAGCTTTCTGTACTAAGGGGATAAGATGCATTATGTACTGTACCTCATGTGAAAGTTTCTGAAGGTCACATACAGCAAAATCCATCTAGCTGTCCCATCTTCTTTAAAAGATAGATAGATTTCAAAGTATTCTTACCGCCGAATGTTTTCTAATGTCAAAGTAACCATTATAGGTCAACGGGGGATCACAAGAGAGGTCATTTGTATACCAGAGTGTAGCACCAACATGGACCGTGAGAGGTCAAGTGGGTAAGCGCCATTCCCGCAGGCCCCCTTCCCACTTCCGCTCTGAGGAAGTTCTCAGTGTGGCATCTGAGGAGTACTTAAAGCTTACTAGGGCGTATTATAAACTTTGGAGGAAGCTCGTGGCTGCCTCTCGTAAGTTCCTCTGGCGATTACTTAGAAAGTGGAAGGGTGTGTGTGTGCGTGGTGGCTGTACTAACCACTGAGCTGTGTGTGTGTGTGTGTGTGTGTGTGTGTGTGTGTGTTTGATGATAATATTGGTATAGTAAATGTCTCCTACACATTCTAAGGTCATGAGCTTTTGTTTTCTTCAATCTTACATTACAGATACATACGACAAGGTCTTTGACTATCTCCATGTAGGAGAAAAGCACTCTCTATCTCGTGTTTCCGGGGTAAAGAGACGACACAAGAACATTAAAAAGATATAACTCAGAAGACAATGCCCAGAGCCGTTGGCAAGCCCTTTTAAGAACTTATATCAAGTAGAATAATGAGGCTTGTGACAAGACGACCCACCAGTCGATGTC
The DNA here is from genome assembly GCA_038088735.1 of Panulirus argus. Lineage (NCBI taxonomy): Eukaryota > Metazoa > Arthropoda > Malacostraca > Decapoda > Palinuridae > Panulirus > Panulirus argus. Next base: position 6,110 of record JAYMFT010334599.1, read on the forward strand.
TCACCAATTAACTGTTGTAATTTCGTTATACGTATCAAATCTGACAAAACCTTACGTAAGTGTTCTTAACTCATCTCTTCCTCTGTAAGAAACACAAGTCGCCTTGTAAGAGTTTCATTGCTCTGAAAACATGACGATGTTACAGGAATTCACCTGTGAAAAAAAGAGCAATGGGTAATTTTGTGCCATAAGGGATGGATCTTGATAATATTCAGGTATCTTTTTTATGATAGGAACCACCTTTGACCTTATTCTACATAATGCCATTAAAACTGTTCACATCTAAGATTTATTCATCCAGTGTAGCTCTGCTCGAAGTTCTTTAATCTATCCATACTTTAACGCAGCTTCCTTATTGTCTAAGTTTTGCCGTGAACACCCATAGTCTGTCCATGATCTCATTTAGCCAAGACCCGGTCTAGTGCATTTTGTCTGTAGTGTGGTTCTTGGGAATACCTGTTCCTCTCAGTCTAGACCTAACTTGATCTAGTCAGGCCCTGGTGCAGACCACCCCTAGTCAACCTCACTCTGGTGCAGACCATACCTGTTGTACCCCATTCCTGGTGCAGACCACCCCGATTCATCCCACCCCGGGAGCAGACCAACGCTGACCACACCTAAACCTGGTGTGGTCCGCTACTGGTGAAGCCTCACCCAACTGTGACCCAGCTTTGGTCAACTTCAGCCTTAATGGAGAGTGCTCTTGGTCACGCTCAGACTTACTGTACTCACACCCTAGTGTGACTCAGCCCTAGTGGAGCTCAGCCCTGCTGTAACCCTACTCTCGCCTAACTCGGCTCTCCTCAAACTCAAACCTGCTGAAACCCTACCTTAGTCCGGCTCAGACCTAGTCTAGCTCAGACTTAGTGTAACCCTACTCTGGTCTACCTAAGTTCAGCCAGGTCTCTAGCTAACGGAATTTCCCAGCAGAATTACTGTGTCTACTCTTTGTCCATTAACACATTATCCAAGAGCCGTGGACGCTGGGTAAAAAGCTCGCGCTGTTTCTATTACAATTTGCCTTTTCTCCCAAGCCCCGTTGGCGTTCGTCAGACTCTAGGAATTACTTACTGGACACATCACGCCAGGAGCTGCAAGGGTAAAATTTCACAACAGATTAATGGATATTAGAATATCAATCAGTATTCAGAGCAAACAGCATATCATTAGTATGATTAGTGATTGATCGGAAACTAAATTAAGGATCTAATCCTCTTGCTCTGCAGATTCTAATGACTTAGTTTCCAATTAGCCAAATGTTTCGTATACCTTTTAGTTAAATGAAGGAAATTTTTTCCCCATGTCTTATATATTCTCATATATTCATCGTTTGAAAGTGATTTAGAAGAAAAACGCACAGGACGCTGTTATATACAGTGATATTACTTTTATGTTTTGTACCACAGTATGATGAGGATGATGTACAGACTTATTTGTGCTACCTATGTAAACACTGCTTTGTCTCAAAACAAGACTCTGTACACCATTTAATACATGCATGTACACGACGCGCATCAGAGTTGAAAGAGTTTATGTTTATCAACTCTGCTGTTTCCCCTAGTTTCTTTATGAAGACTGGTCACACGAGTATTGACCGTTATGATATTTTCTCATTCTCTCGAAGTGTGAAGATGTGGAATTCTCTTCCCTCTTTAGTTTTTCTCGCTTCCTATAATCTTTCTCTCTTTAAGAGTCAGGTTTGCAAGCACCTGTGGAGCTCTGATTAATCTATTCATTCTTGTTCTCATACATTATTGTATTGTTTGCCCGAGATGGCCATGACTAGGGCAGGTCTTGCCCATGGCAGGTCGGTTACTATATGAAGAAAAAGTATTTTAATTTTCTGTGTGTTTCCTTTTTCTCTTGTACCATGATTTTGCAGTAATCCAGTTTACCTCATTTCCTCATTTCAGAAAAAAAGATCTAATTTTGCCTGGGTTTTTCTCCTGTTTCAGAATTTCGAATTACATGCATTCGCCATTGTTTTCTGGGAACATTTCCCTCTGAATTTACTGGCGAAAACTACTAACAAAATATTTGCTAACAAACTTTTCACAGCCAACGATTGCAACATAAATGAACCGTTCTTGTCCCTCGCCTGCCACTTGCAATACTGAATTACTGACCTGATGAAAAGGGATATCCCCAGGCAAGATTATCTCTTTCCTCTCTGACTTGTCAGTTCTATCACAGTTACGGACACTGTGAAGACCTTGTGACGCTCTGGCTTCCTGCAAGTCTTTTCCTGCCTCTCACCTTAAGCCAGACCACAGCCCTGTGAGGATCCGCCGGTGGCGGTTGTCTGTACCGAGGCAAAATGTACACCCTATTTGTGCGATTAGTAATAATATATGTTTTCTGTCCAAATCGGCTTCTTACAAGATATCAGTTATTTGAATAAGATAGTGGTGGAGATTGAGTTCATCAAAACCAAACTTGAAATCAGATATGGCCCAAGTATAAATGAGATTATTGGGAAGAATGTTTCTAAAAGAGGGAAGTCTGCTATATGATGGATATCTGTGATTATGGGATTTTTGCGTTTGGTTCACGGGTTGCTCCTGCGGCTGTTGTGGTGTAGATGTAATCCACCGCTTTGATGTTAACAACTTATTTGTTCTTTGAAACCTAAAGAGATGGGTAGAATATTCGTATAGTTGATTCACCGTAAGGAAATTCCTTTTTTTATATGTGGTCTGCGTTTGAGCAGGAGAAATGGGACACCTGAAGTTACTCTGACAATCTAGCTGCTTGTTTAAGGGTTGTAACAGAATGCAGTGATGTCTTGTTTACGCCAGTGGGGTAACAGCTAGAGATCAGGTGTAGCTCGACTAGCAAGTGATATATGGTGTTACTTTCCTTGTTTATCACGTTATGAGTGCATAACTGACTGTATCCAACGTATTCACATTTGTTCTGCTGGACAATTTATATCAATCTTTCGCTTTCAATTTCCAAGGTATTCATCACTCGTGATACCGAAAACGACACTGCGTCCAGTAATTTGAAGCTGTGTGAGCTAGAATCTTATGGACAGAGCTTCAGAGGTCATTTGTTGACATCTCAAGGCCAATAGTAGCTACCAGTATATTCAAGGTCATGACCTTGATCATTCATAACCATAAAACATTTTCTCTTACTGGACGACTATCTCTTACTTCTCTAGCCTCTTGTTCATCCTAGCTTCCGTCTCCTATCTACCCTGAAGCTTACCCTTTATCCTTTACTTCCTTGCGATCCATGAGCAGAGTCAGCTTTGCCTCTGGGGCTTCATCGTCAGCAAATGCAGTCGAGTTGGACGTCTTGAAAGTTGCCGGAGCAACGATTTGACTTGTGAGGGAGCACTCTCCCCTCCGGGAGATCAACGTATACGAGAACTTTGAGAACGAGAGTCGCCAGGAACCTGGCTGACATCGGTGGTTTTGGGCACGGGGATCTGGGCGCACGACTTGGAAGGAGCTACAGTTATGTTCACCGTCAGCGTGTAACATATACGAGACGTCGGTCTTAAAACAGTTCACTGGAAGAAAGATACGAGCAATGCATTCGAACGCTGCGAATGACTGGATATTTTTCATTATTCATTATTTTGTTTATGTATATTTCTGTTTGAACCAACGTGTAATCTTGCTAATACATCTGGCTTGTGATGGATGCTGTGGCAGGACAATGATAGGCCGTCAAACTTGCACCATAAACACAATACTGAATACTTAGGTCTCAGTTTCTGTTGTCCATAAAAGCTTTGTCAGGATATTAACAGCGCCAGTGTATAGGATGCTGAAATGTTAAGAGAAAATGATAAGGATGAATCTGGAATAGAGGAAAACAGAGAGAACAGACAAGAAGAGGAGAGTTATAGCAACTAAACCATACAGTTAGTAAGACATGATCAGAAAAGTCTTTGAAAGACTATGGCATCAATACATACGTAAAGATGAATGTTAAAGTAGCATTTAAAGCTATGAATGCTAATGATAACGTGTACTTGGTTGATAATAATAAAGACAGAGAAAACAATAAATCTAACTTACGCTGGAAGGCAGAGTGGAAGAACAGCAAGATCATCAATCATCTATTTGATAATTTGCCCCGAGGTAAACCGTAGGAAGAAACTGAAGCTGTGGATTATTACATATACAGCAGAGTGATGTGTATAAGAAGTCAGGTCGACTCGGGGGAAAGACAGGACACCGCAGCAGGAGTGAAAGGAGTGTAAGATTCTCGGATATTCACCAAGGGAGTGAGACTCGTATCTGAAAACTCTCCTTATCAATCATGTAAATCATATCTACACCAAGTGGAACGAAGATGGAGAAGACGTCGGCCCCTATATCCCTAAGACGACAGAGCTTGATACCCGACCTGAAGGGAACCTTTCCCAAATGAGAACTTGGGAATGAGACGCGTGAGATCAAGCACGAGCGAGGCCACGGGCGGGGAACCAGTTACAAGGGGGACACGGTGGGGAAAGTGGGTCGTATTCAGTGCTCTTGTGCTTGATGATGGAGAGCTCAGACTGTATACCTCAAAGGACGAGATAGGCAAACAGGTGGGCGGACGATAAGGTACACACGCACACACACACACACACACACACACAGATCATTTACCTTCTCGACGTCACCTCAAACGACAGACCGAGCTAGGAAGACACAGCCTCATTAGCATCAAATCTCCCAGCCATTTCTTCTTCATTCTTCCTCGTTTTATAGATTTCCTACACATGAATTCAAGAAGATCCACATCACCCAGCCCTAAACAGACAGTTTGTGATATACCTCCTCGATGTACCTCTCCACCGTCACCTCCTGCCTCGTCCCTCAGTTGCAGTTCGGCACCAGAACCGCATCGAACCCACACGAGACCATACAGACCACTGCAAAACTATCCTCATACAAACATTGTGAACTTATATCGCTAAATGCTATAGTGTATATTGATTTCTTCTTTATACTTACGTAGAAAACTATTAACTATTCTATATATATAACCCCCTCCCTATTCTTTTAATACATTTTCCCTTTCATACTTTCACACCTCTGCCTGCTCTTAGTTCAATAAACCCTTGTATTCTGTTATCATTATTATCACTATTATCATCATTATCATGTTAATCATCATTATTATGATTATTTTATTGCTAATATTATTGTCATTATTATCATATAATCATCATTACTACTAATACTATCATTATTAGTAGTAATAGTAATAGAAGAAGCAGTAGAATGACTGTTATCATCATTATCCCTGAGGATTAAGGGGAAATAACACCACAAACGTAGCTCTTCGTGGAGTGCAACTTGAAGTTGCCAGAGCCCCATGTGCATGTGTGTGTGTGTGTGTGTGTGTGTAAGTTTCCTTTACACTCTAGATGAAAAATCTTGCTATAAATCGTTCTCGGAAGACTAAGAGAAATTCCTAAAACCCGGCCAACAGAATGAGATTAAAAGAACTTAAACTTGAGCTGCCTAAGTAGTATGTCTCAGGAAACTCCTCAGGATGGTCTTCAGCAACGATCGACAGAATCAGTGAAATCTCGAATTCTTGACTAATCTCTCGTCTGTTTCTTGTGGTGTGCCTGCGTCGCTAATCGTTACAAGAGATAAGAAGATTTAGAAAATTTATTACAGATATAAAAAAGATTGGTTAAAATTGTTTGTTCCAGATCCCATTACTCGTCAGCCTTGAAACAAAAATAATTGAGACTGAGATAAGTTCACGTTTATGAGACGTTGCTCTAGGTACAAGGACGGTACAAATGTGTTCTAGTTAGGTCTCTGGAAATAATGTTGTTCGATGTAATCCTGAGCAGGCGTCAACTGTCACACCATCCCTTCCTCCAATTACGGCTCTGCTGGGGTCATTTTGCAGATTTCCTATTGCTCAGAAATTTCCATAGGACCTCAGACAGAGTAGCTCAGTCGTGTGTTTCAGATAGGAAGACTTATCGCTATGCACAGGAATGTGAGTATCAGTAACGTAAGATGTCTCTGTTATTTGTCTAAGATCATGAACCAACCACGCTGGACTTATCCTAAATCCGCCTCAAGTGTGTGATGAGAATTTTTGGGTCAAAATCTGAAAAATGCCAGATTTTCTTGAGTTTTACATAAGAAGAGATTCCTTTTCAGAAGTCAAGGAATCGCGCGGGTACGTATTGACGAAGGGATCCTTGCTCTCTTTGTGATCCGAACCCAAGAAATATGATTCGTGAAGAAATCAGGAGGTTTACAGGAAGCTCTAGAGGTATGTAAAGTAAGCTCGATGCGACCTCTTTTCCGGACTGGATGATGGAACGTAACTGGATTCGAAATCACTTGTTATGAGAAGCCATCTCCAAGAACTCCGACAAGAATCGCAGCCGGATGACGAAATCGCACGCGTAATGAAGCCGGTCATCATCAAATGTCATTCTCAATATCTCCACCAAAGACCTCCGGCAAGGACCTCAAGCAGGGGACCTAATGAAGGGACCTCCGCCAAGGCACCTCCAGCAGAGCCCTACGCTGGGGAGAGGGATCTCTGGCAGGGACCTCCACCAGGGCCCCTTCATAGGGGACCATCACTAGAAAGAGTGACCTCTAACAGGGCCCTCTGCCGGGGACCATCACTAGAAAGAGTGACCTCCGCCACGGACTACCGCTAGGGACCTCCACCAGGGATCTCTGCCAGTGACCTCTGCCAGGGACCTCCTCCAGGGACCTCTGCCAGGGACCACCGCGAGGGAGATCTTGGTAAAGCATCTGGTCGACAGCAAATTGTCCTAAACAAACAAGCGGCCAAACTTCCACCTCCCCGTCCTCCCTGAACCTGGCAAGGACGTGGCTGGTCTGTCCTTACTTTACGAAAAGATGCAAAATTCACACCTTTCATCCCGCTGTGCTTAGAATACAGTTGGCAAAATCCGCATACACCACACGAAATACAGCCGACTCTCAGTAACAAGTCAATCCTGCTCGTATATCACAATATGTAAGAGCTCTCGTCCCAAATTTCTGTAGGACTGGAATAGCCTAGCACAGCGGATAGATATGCAGGCAGTATAGCGTTCGCTGCAGTATTTCATGCAAGTTGTTAACGACTGGGCATCCATCAACAAGATCACCAGGGCCACCTACCTTATAGCGTACGGCAGGCAGATCTTGCTTGTTTCCTGACAAATCATTTCGTGTGTATTTTCTTTAGAGAAAAACAAAAACATGTTGCTACACAGTTTTCAAGTGCTGCTCTGTTCCTTGGATCGTCAGTAAAGATATATATTTTGACGTTACTAGCAGGGGCATAACTCACAAGGATGTTCAACTAGAACCTGAGACGTAAAATTAGCTTGGCAAATATAAAGGGCATTGATGCCTGTCTTATACGACTTAGAAATATCTACAGACGGGTGAGCCATAGATGACATGTCTTGCGAAAGGAAAATAAGAATAAGGTCACTATTGATATAAGCCATGCGTACAAGTACAAGGAATTAATCTCATGTTACTGGTCCATCATATGTAATAGAGAGACTTCCAGAGATGCCTCACTTAGTGGAGTTTCAGATTATTGTGTGGTCATACAACAGAAAGTATATTTGCTGATAACATTTCTCTTACCTCATGTTCTCGTCTGTCACCAGAACATGACTGTACCCAAACGTGTCTGTCCCTTGGTGGCTGTAGATAACCGGGTCTGCCTCAAGACACGCGCCATGAAGATGTGTAGTCCGGCTTTCTCTAGATGCCTCACGGCAACTGTCGTACAGTCTTCATAATTTCCTGTTTCTCAAGACCCGGTGCGTTTAAATCATAAAGCAGCAGCATTATGGCTTATAACCTCGAACCGAAATCAACGACTTTCTTTCTCTCTCTACACCCACAAACGCCTCTGCAATGGTCCATCGACGGAGAAGGAATATTGTGTGGGTGACATTGGCCTATTGCCGTCTGCAGCTGCACGATCTACAACGCAAAAAAATTCACATCATGGTGAATGATATGGAAAAGTCTCTTCTGACTGACTTCATAGGAAACCACATTCTATAAGATGACAACCTGATGAAGCTGCAGATTCAGTCAACATTCATATCACACTGATGAACGCCATCTTGAGTGAATTTACTGACGGATGGTGCAATGTTCCATATCAACAACATGTGTTAATGGATGATACAAGTGTACTGAGAAATGGTACGGTTTTACTAAGTTTTTTCTAAGAAGTACATGTACAGAGTTGCACATGGAATAGAGTTACACGATATCAAAGTACTTTAGATACGGAAGGATGATATAGAGCACCACAGTACAAAAGCAATACACGTACTGACAGATGGTACAGAATTCCATTGCCAAAAGAGTACATGTACCGAAGGACGATACAGAGTTCTACGTTGACAAAGCAGTTTTGTTTTGTTCGCAAAAGGTAATATTGCTCCCAACAGACCAACGGGGAATGGAAGGAGCGGGTGAGATCGAACAACAACAAATAAGAATATCGTATGGCAATTAGAGGAACCAATATTTCCTCCCGTTCAAGACGCTGCGTTTGTTTCACCCTGAGAAAAGAAAACAGGAATATCTTCAAGTTGGTTTAACATTTTAGACGAACACTTGTGGTCATCGGTCATAAGGGTCATCATTATCCTCTCTTATCGGTGAAGAACAATAAAGATGTTTTGTAAGAAATGAAAACAAGCGGCTGATCGCTGCTCTATGAATAGCATCGAAGACGGATCTAGCCACAAGGTCGACGATACCCTGCCACAGAGAAGTGTCGTCCCAGAGCTCGTCTTCTAAACAACCACCAGTATGAACAGCCAGCGGAAGCAGCAACGGAAACAACAACAGCAGCAGCAGCAGCAATAGCAGCAGAAGCAACAGCCGTAACAGCAGCAGCAGCAGAGATCAACTAACAGCGTCCCCCAATTCCCTTCCCGCCAGCAGACACCAAGTCGAAGAGCCATTAGGGTAGCCAGCGTAAGAATGATGCCTTCCCTGCAACAAAGTGTCCCTTCTCACCCCATCCGTCTCCTCCTCCCAGAAGGAACAAACTTCAGTGCAATGACAGAGACATTCGTCTTTATCATCCAAATGCATTACTTTGTGTTTCCCTTCGCCGGAGGCCATTAACCACGTCCCTGACCAAAGTATCAATTTGTGACGGCTGGACTGCGGGACTGGAAACGGCTGGATCGAAGAGTCGAAACTGAGTAAGTTATGGACGGCTGGAGACAGTTTAACCAGGAGGGGGACAGTCTGGAAACAGCTCTCTGGGGAAGGATCAAGACAACTTCACGAGGGTGCAATAGACATCTAATTTGGGGATGGATGCAATTGAGATACATGTAAGTACATGGAAGGGACAGACAACGGACGTGATGGTCTATGAAGAGGATATCTTCTCGATGACAGATCCCACATACCCAAGGATGATAAAGCAGAAGGTTCCTTCCCTACACACACCATTCATTCCAGCACACCAGCCGGCAGAAAAAAAAATATATAGAAAATAAAACGCCATGTGATACGGAGAGACTATAGTGACATGGAAATTGTATTGGAAAGAATGATGTAAATTCGCCCACCGAATGTTCTCGGGAGGCAGTATTTTAGCCTCTGATTGGAAAAAAAAAATATTTCGTATAAACAATATCAATAATATGTTCATTTACGTTTGATTTAAACATGGATAAGTTTTTAAGTTTGACATTGTCTGGTGTTGGTATATTCCAGTGTTCTGTATCTCTGCTATTGTTCTGCCCATGTTTGTGTTGCGTCTAGTTCCCTTTAACTTCATATAGTTATATCTGGTCATTGTAACTCAATCGAACGTGGCAAAATTGTCGCGATTTAATGTCAAAATCATTCTATATTCTTGAACGTTTACTGGATCTCCACGGAGTCTGCGTTTCTTAAGAGAAACTGATCGTGGATCTTTGACCATTTCGTCACGAGGTTTTGTTCTGAGCAAAACTAATGATTTTGTTGCTCTTCTTTGTATTCTTTCTAGTTGGTGATCAGAACCGCATGGCTGGTTCTAAAGGCGGTCTGAAGAGAGCGCTGTAAAGAGTAAGAATTGTCTTTGATTTCATAGTTCGTATTTTCCAGATTTGAATCTTAACTTTTGTCTGCATTGCAATATGCAGCTACACATTGCTTTGTGTATTTCATTTGGTTATTGCTAATTACTACATTTCTTTCATCTTGAACTTCTAATGATGGCTAAGCAGACTTTTCTACGTATATTCGTGTTTCAGATCTTTATCATGAAGATGCACTGGTCTCCATTTGTCTACGATGAAATCCATTTGCCATGTTTTTGAATCACTGAAGACCCTCTGTTTGATTGGATCATTTTTCTTAATTTCCTGCCGTTGGCAGGAATCATCATCTGCAGTATTTCTCAAGGTTTCTAGTTTTGCTATATCTAGCGTGTGTGACTGTATAATTTGTACTTCATTCTACTGTTAGTATATGCCTCTGGCACTGGTAAATAAACATTTGTCTTTACACAGCGAACAGCAAGAGTAAAGATATGTGCAAAGAATGATGGAGAACAGAGTCTTTATATTCACGAAATTCCCCGCCAGCGCTCAGGACGTCGGAGGAGAGTCAGGTGAACAGACGGTAATGAGGTGGGTCATACAGGCATATTGACCCGAGTTCAGCCACACGCCCTCCAGCGCTGGCAAATATTGAAGCTTCTCCTGAGGAATTATTAACCGGTTATGTAATTGTTTGAAATTCTAACAAAAAGCTACTCTCGAGGATGAATGACTCGGATGACTGCAAGAGGTAATATCGCGAGTAGGGAGTCATCTTAAACGGGATTGAATCATTTTCAAGGCACGGAAAGGAGTAAAGTGTCGTCGAAAGAAGCCACCTTACCCTGCTCCCGCGCGGAGTGTGGTTTTGACACTGCAGAAGCCCCTTGAAAAGGCTCTTGAAGCTGCATTACTAACAAACTATATAAGTGTATATGTTCTTCTTAGGTACAAAGCAACACAACACAAATCTTGTTCATAGAACACCTGCCATGATGTTACGCCTTCCCTCAGACACCTGCCGTCGGACAAGTGTCCTGGTCACTACTTTCCTGGGACGTCTAGCCAAAGGACAACTACCCTGGGATTCCTGCCCTTAGATTCACTGAAGGAACGTCCTTCTCTCTCTCTGGGTAACTGCAGCCTGACAATAATCCGCAAGACAACACCCTGGCAGGCATCTACTTGGCAACAGTCCAGCTGCTTAGTAATAATACAACAGACAGTTGCCTGGCAGCAGCAAAAGCCTGGGAGGCAGCTGAATGGTAAGAGTCCATGAGGAGGAAGCTGTTCTTCGTGTCCCCCGCTGTCATCCACTTGAGAGTGGCCTGATCTACAGCAGTCCACCTGGCAAGGGGTTTCGGTTGGCAAGGATCCACCTGGCAGCGAGTGGTCCGAAAAAAATTGGTAGGTCAGCGGTAACTTCCCATCGACGTTCCCCCCAGCAGCTGTACAACCAGGAAAGGTCCGATTAGAAACTGTACAAACAGAGGCGAGCCAACCATCAGCTGTCTAACGAGCAGTTCTCTGTCCAGCAGTAGTCCTGCGGCGACCAACGCAGCAGCGCCGCGATTGGAAGCTCTGTCCATTTGGGAGACGGAGTATTACAGACAGCAACAGATCCCCTGCTGCTTGTACATCCATAACGCTGGGCTACAGATACTGTTGGGTTTCCAAGAAACGCTTACTGGGACGCTAATGCCTTCCGCTTTTCCTGGAAAGCATAACTCATGATTGCACCGGCTTTTGTTCCCGCAGAAATACTGCAAGAAGAAGAAGAAGAAGAAGAAAAAGAAGAAGAAGAAGAAGAAGAAGAAGAAGTAGGAGGAGGAGGAACTGTGAGGAGATTGGTATCTGGAAAACATTTTGATGAAAGACCGAAAATGAGTGAGCGAGGGAAATACAAAGAGAGAAACAACGAAAAAGAACCGTCCATTTTACACTTCGTAATCCTTGCAGATTTACCTCATCTTCTCCACGCAAAACATTACATCAGCGTCGAGATTCACCGCTACACCTGCACACGATCATCCTGGTTTTTGTACAGATATTTGTGGCTTTGTTGAACCACCTCCCATGTTCTTTGATAAACTGATTCAACATAATTCTTACCGATGCAGGTAATAATTTCCATATTCAGAATAAGTTATTGGCATGAGAGAACGTTATGCACAACATCTGCTACTGAACACAGTTCAGCTCGGACTGTTCACAGACAAGTCCTCTCGGCTTCGCCCTTGCCTGGTTGGCCACTAACTATTTGTTGAACCCGCATATGCAAATGTATTGACGCTTCCGCCGAAACAATCATGATATGTAAATTTCGTTCACTACGCAAGTGGCTGTCTCAAAGGGCCGCCATTGGACACATCCTGTACAGTCACTATAGTCACGCTCCCTCTGCCAGCAGTGTCCAGAGTCCCTGAATGTCCACTGGTGCTCAACTTAGGCTTCAGACTTGCACTGTATCTTCATATAGCCAACATAAGGTCTTCAAAATAGTCACACACTCCAAAGCAACGTGATGGAACTATTATTATAGCCTCAGTATCTAAGGCATGTGTCCCTGTACCATATTTGCTGAAGAATAAGCCGTTTCCGTGAGAGTAGTACAATCATCATGGGTGTGACGATTGACTGGTCATTTTAAGACAATCTGTCCCGTCGGCAACTAAGGTCATATGGGACTTGACCTGAAAAGAGCATCAAGTTCCCACGATGATTGTTCCCAGTCTCTAACCTAATGCCACCTTGTCGTGACTGGTTTTGACCTCGTGGTATGACCTCGTCCATTCGCTGATCCGTTCTCCTTGCAGTGTCCCTCATCCTGTGACCAGGTTACAAACCCGTTTCACAGCCGCGTCCTCTGACCCATTCGTGTTTTTGCAACGGCTACAACTTTTTGTGCTTGTTTACTGTTGCTTCTACACCTCTTCTGTATATGATACAGCAACATCTTCTGTGCTTGTGTCTACATCTCCAGTACTTTTTTTTTTTTGGTGGGGGGATGCTTTACATCTCTTTTTTTTCCTGTTGCGTTCTCGGTGTTTTTGCTTTTACACAATTCCATTCTTTTTATTGCTTCTGAGCCTTTTGTGTTTCGTAGAATAACTTCATCAATAATCTTTTACTGTTGATTGTTGTTGCTAACTTTCCTTGATTGTGCTGTTGCACTATAGATGCTATGGTGTGCAATTCTTACATATTCCTCAAAGTTGATTTGTTATATAGTCTCATTTTTCTAGATGATGCTACTAAAGAATTTCCTTACTAAGAAAAATGAAAAGGTCCTTCACAATTTACCATATCTTGTATGTTATTTCATATGATATCTTCCTTTCTCTCTCCCTCTCTCTCTCTCTCTCTCTCTCTCTCTCTCTCTCTCTCTCTTGCTGCTTCCAGCGTCGTACATGGCAAATCAAGTGTTGGGTCTAGAGGCTCAAATGTCCAGTGCCAATTTCCGCTAGTGATATGTTCGCTCATCACATATCACCAGGCAACAGGATATCATACAGGGCCAATATAGCTCAAAGTGACGTCGCAAAGTCCAGATAATTGCATTGAGCAGACGTCTTGATGGTATTCTTTTTTAGTTCACACAAAAAAAAAAGAATTTACATCCCTCGATCACTAAGAAAACGTTGATGAATTTGTTCACAGGGAGTGTTATTTTTCAAGGTCTTGTTGGCCATAATGGAAATGTGAGTAGTTTTGTTGGTAGGTAAAGAATGTCGGCTGGAAGCATCGATCGCTGGACTCCTTCATTTACGAAGGTCAGACGAGATTTGTGAAGGAAGATAGATGTTTTTTTTTTTCTGAAAGGATCAGGTTATGAGAGAGGTTCAAATTCCAAGGTGTGAATACAAATGGAATGTTGATGATTTATTCTATTACAGAGTATACGTTAGTTATGACCACAGAAGAACTGCCGAAGCCTCTTGCCACACGGGTAATGTAAATGGCTTCAATACGATCTGCTGATGCCTGTGTTCACTAGGGATATATTCTGATGGAAAAAATTTCTTCTTTCTTTATCAATAGAAATACTGATAAACTTTTTATAGACTCAAGATAACTTCATTATTCGTAATTCAAATCTATGAAAAAATTGAGGAAAATCTCTCACTTATATGAAAGTTTTGATAATGACTTTGAGTAATTAGATATAATGTTTCAAGGAACATGTAACACCAGCACTAAAGAAATGTTTACATTGCAAGTTATGAAGACTTTACACTGTCCACAGCCGCACACTCAGCAGGTCTCAGACGGAGGCGCCTGTGGTGTCCTCACCGAAGTGGTTCGGAGCACTCCTCCCAGAACGCACTGTACTTTCTCCTATTCCTTAACTTGTCACGCGACCAGGAAGTCCTTAAATCAAAACGTTCCTGTCTTTCGTTTCTCTCTTTTCCATTAGGACGGTCGGTGTTGAGGAGCTGCCAATACTAGCATCTTATTTTTCTTTCCTTTTTCCTCCTTCTTCCTTCCTCCTCCACTTCGTCCTCCATAAATCTCAAACTTCTAAAAGGTTGATAACAACAGCTGGCACCTGGAAACACCCCATTACACGGATCACTTCTCAGCCTCTTCACTGTAGGATACGATATATATATTTTCGAGATTTTCTCACCTCACTCGTGGAGGCAGGGGAACGGGTTATATAATCATTAACAAAAAGGCTTTTGATTCTATTTCATTTCCGGTTTAAGTTCATTAATTAGTATTACATCATTAATCATCATTACCCTCCGTATCTCATCCAATGAGAGCCTTGTTCTCATCCCTCACAAGCCGGCGGGCGTGGCCGTATAACAGGCAATAACTGTGTCGTACATTACGACACAACAGCTGTAAGTTGGTGGAGGATTGTGGACCGAGGACTTTAGCCCTCAGGATGTGCCTGGCTACCAGCTGTAACGCCGCCGGACCTCTACTTCCCTGACCGTAAGGCTCCTGACCCTACATCCTTGACCCAACGGCCCTGACCCCTCTATCCTTCTGTACCAGGAACACTGCCGGGTAAGGGCAGGTATTATGTTCATATCCTGAGGACAATAAAGCAATGCCCTGGTGCCTTGGGGACCTCTCAGAACAGGTTTTCGCGTTGATGATGACCCTGTATTAAGCTTTATAGGTAGACCCAACTGTACACATACGAAATAGACCATCAGAGCCCTCTCTGCCACACGAGAAAAACACGTACATTAAAAGCCCTGGTAAAGTGTTGGCTTAGTGGGCTAGATCGCTCGGGTCCGGGTGATTATTTAAACGAACATCAATTAAATCCAAGAGCAATTAACCTCGTTTCGTGTGAGTTAACCTCGGGCGGAGCAGCGCATGGAAGATGAAAAGCTTTGAGCGGCGATGCATACGTGATGCAAAACAATGCAGTGTTTATGATGTCAAATGGAATGAAGAATTGCAGTCGTAATGGGTGAGGAAATTTTGCAACTTAATTCTTGCTTGGAGTTTTTGAGTTTTTCAACAGTCTCTGTATTTTCACTTCGAGTCTTTTCGTTATTCAGTTTGTAATTACGAATTTATAAGAGAAATAGAATATGTTGTAGAAACGTATGTTACAAATAACATTTTCATTTCTTCACCTGTCTATCATCATCATTAACTGATATATATATATATATATATATATATATATATATATATATATATACGCAAATGATAAACATATTTTCGTGCACACAAAAATACACATTCCGCCCACAGATAGACCCCATGTCTATCACTTCGGATAAAAATGCAGATTGCAGAATTTCTTTGCCTGAAAACATTTGCAGTTTTACTCGATTTGGCACCGGAATGTTGGCTGGGCCAACTTTTACCCTGACTTGATGTTGGTCGATGGAGACAGTGGCTTTATGTTGAGGTATGCCTCCAGGTTTCCAGTTGAAGGATATGAATATATATAAAAGAAAAATATCCTCCTCATGTATATCATTTTGTGAGAGGAAATTAATTCCTTTGATGAACGATTCTCATTATCTGAGACAAAATATGTATGAGGCAAGGAATAGCTTTTTGCGTGTGTGTGTGTGGATATAAAATGTAATTTTACTTTTGAGTTCTCGATTTTGTTGGAGAAATAATTTTCTCTGTGAAAGCCCATGCTCTCCCTCTGTTCATGTGATTCTCCTTTCTAATCGGTGTTGCAACAGCGGTATGTGCAGATGAGCTGTCCCTTCTGGTCAGAGCAGCTTCAGCGGTAAGGACAGGAAGGAAAGCTGTGCGTTCTGATAACAACCGCTGTGAACAGAAAAGCTCCAAAATTAAGGACAGAAAAGCTGTATGTTCTGACCAGGGCAACACCAGCGTTATGGATAGAAAAGTATTCTACAAAAAAATACCAGACTTGTTATAGAACGGCTTTGTGACCTTTTGACGTCAGTGCCAGAATTTTCATCAAACAGTCTTTGAGTTTTCACTCGTGAATCATGAAATGCACCTGACACTCACATACTCCCACGTTTACCACAATTACAGTCATTGTTGACGGTGTGCATAGTTCCCCACACACTTTCCACACTTATGATTAGCAATGTACATGTCTCCCCTACATTGCTTGCACATCCTTGGTTCCTTAGTGGCTTGTATCCTCCAACATTTCCCCCACACACCTTTGGTTCTTGGGGCACGGGTGTCCCTACCCTCATGTCCCACACTCACAGTCATGACAATACAGAACACTTGGGGTCAAGGATCGTCTCGTGTAACGCGCCCCTCGTCCTCTGTGTCACAGATCCCACACGTCCACGCCTCCTGGGTCCTACCTCTACCCTTGACGACTTGGCCACAACCATGCAGTTCAGTTTCCACAGTGGTGTACGTCACAACTCTCATTGAATATAATTTCCCACAGAAAATCAGGCCACAGTTCATGCACTGGAAAGCCTTCCACATCATTTGAGTACTTCCAGAGAAGGCAATGTCATCTTTAAAATCATTTTAACATCGCACTGCCCGTGGGACGAACTTCCAGCAATACAGAGTGGAGACTGGATCGACAAACAAGGCACTCAGAGTCCTTCCCAGGCCATAGAGGACGTCCAGACCT
>JAYMFT010334709.1:0-23206 GCA_038088735.1 Panulirus argus
CTCCCTCTCCCCCTCTCCCCCCCCCCCCCCCCCCCCCCTCCCTTAGAGAACCCCCCCCTTCCCCAGGGAAACCCCCCCCCCCCCCCGTAATTAGGGAGGTGTGAGGCGGCTTGCTTGAGGCCCGGGTCCCCCACGTGCGCTTGGCTGGCTAGACGTAACCAGCGCTAGACGACTAAGGTGACGCCGAACGAGAGAGAGAGAGAGAGAGACAGCTATTTTCACCGTGGCTGCAGCAGACGTCTCCGTGCAGGCCGGGCCGTCAGACGAGATAGTAAATGTCGGCTGGGGGTATGGCTAGATTGCGTGTATCACCCGTGCTGGGGCGGGGATTATTGTAATCTGCCCCCATCCCTTCCCCCTCCCATGCCTCCCTCCCTCCCTCCCCCTCTCCCTCCCTCCCTCTGCCGCTCGTCTTAACCCATCTCACCCTCTCCGTAGGGCCCCCGAGTCGAAGTCCGCTTCGTCCACGTCCACGGCGGATCTTCGCACATTTTAGATAACGTGCGTGTCCTTACAAGGGTCTATTTTCCTCCTTTTATTTATTTAAGAAGATAGTTTTACGTGATCTTTGGTTAGTCTTGTGATTGAGCAGATGGAAGGGTTGATGATTGAAGAGGATGGAGTAGTTGAGGAGGGGTCGCTTAGAGGCGCGTGATCTGTCTGGGTGGGTTCGGGAGAGCTGAACCCCGACGCCCTTCTTGGTCGGTGGCCATGAATGGAGTTCGTGGGTTCGTGCCCACGCCAGCACCACCTCCGCGCTGCTCTGCCATGCCCACGTCTCCACGCCCACACCCTGCCCCCACCACCACACCCACATTCTCAAGCCCACGTCCTCAATACCATGCTTACTTCCATGCCCACTTCACACCCACACCCGTACCCACACCTCCATACCCACATCAGGGGGCCCACGCCTCGAACACTTGCAGCTTCATACCTCTTCAGCCACACTAGCGAACCCACGCCTCCACATTTACACCTTCGTCTGGACACGTCTTCACGTCCCTCCCCCTCCCTTCCTCTCCACAACTACGCCTGTACACCCACACCTCAGCATGACCACTGGCACACGTCCTTACCCATAACCACCCCGTATACACCACACCCGCCTCTGCACGCACCCAAGCCCGCATTACGCCCACGCTATGACCAAACGATACGCCCACATCTCGTGCGCAATTCTTTGGCCGTTTGAAGCCCAAGTTGATCACCATACTCACACAGTGCCATTCTAACCATGGCAGTACCATTGCATCCACCATGACTATGCCTTCATACTAACCATTGGGGTCACAGCTCCACACCCACCTCTTCTCCCACTCTCTCCCAACTGATCTCTCCCTAGCCTTATGACAGGTGTTTACACCACCACTCGTGGAGGCGCTTCCAGGCTTAGGCTGGTTGATAGCTCTTTACTCCCGCAGATGGCTCTCTGAGTCATACTGAAGTGCATACCACCTTGCTCCCCCAGATGGCTCTCTGAGTCATGCCGAAGTGGTTACCATTTACTACCCCAGATGGCTCTCTGAGTCATACAGTAGTGGTTGCCACGTTACTCCCCAGATGGCTTTCTAAGTCATGCTGAAATGGTTACCACGTTCATCTTTCAGATAGGTCTCCGAGTCATACTGATGTGGTTGCTACCTTATTCCCCCAGAAGGCTCCCTAACTTACTCAGTTGGTTCCCAGAAACTCCTTCTCTACTTATGACGTATGTTTTCTTTTGTGAGTGACCGACTTTTGATTGTATCATTTAGTGAACAAAAACCTATGTACAGAATCTTAAGGGGATTTGTTTATAGATGTTTCTGCGTTCGTCTGGCATAGATTTACAGATATTCTCTTATGCATCATCAGAATTTACGTGTGCTGCAACGGAGATGAATTGGCTAAGTATCTTGTTGGCGCTGATGGCAAAGTGTGGCAGGTCAAACGCAAGGTATCGTGTGGGAGATACCATGGAACCGTCCGGTCTTTCCTGAGGACTGCTCCTGAATAATTGGGAAATCAGACGAGACGGAAAAAAAAAAATTAACGTATCGGGACTATTAAGAGAACCTTAGCTGTTGCAACAGGACGTCTCAGATACTTAACGGGATCTGTGAAAATTCCTGACACGCAACGGAACGCCTAAGTTATACAATGGGATGTCTAAGAATCTTTTTTAAAACGGGACATCTTAGAAAGTGTTGACTACAATGGGACGATTGTAAAGCGCAAAAAAGAGATCAATGGATTTACACAGAAGTGGTACATAGTAGGAAATGTGTCAACGTTTCTATGTAAAGGTTAGGAATTACATTTGTATCGCGTAATTTGCTTTGTACGTGACTCTTTTTGAGCTCATATTGGAGATGGTAATGTTTGTGCTTTCAACAATCTTCTCTTAGTGTTTATAAGGAACTCAGAATGTCTGATATGTGTGAAAAATATGAGAAACGAAGAAAAGGTCTAGTCCGACGAATAGTAGATTACACACACACACACACACACACACACACACACGAGAGGCCTCTCAAAGGAGCCTCTCTGGAACATCGCCTGGGTCACCAGAGGCGTGCCGCAAGGCTCAGCCTTAGGAGTAATGCTTTGCTGAAGGGCTGGAACCATACCGAGAGTACGTTTGCTGTTGATGCCAAGGTCACGAGAGCAGTGAAGAATTAACGAGGATTGTACCAAAGTTTGGCCTGGTACGTGGTTGCTGAAGAAAAAATTTTGGTGTGATTATGTTATGATAGGAAATAAGCTGCAGGAATCTGTGTGTGTGTGTAGAAGGGACTTCGGAGTCGACATTGTACCTACCCTGTCAACGGAGACAAACAGTCTGATGGCAAAGATTGAAATTGCAGTTAAGAAGAACATGGATAAGGGAGTATTCAGCTGACTCTTCACAATGTGTGATAAAGCAAAACTAAAATGTGACCCCTTATCTTTGGTCACCACACTTTGAGAACCTCAGAGTCCTGATGAACTACAGAGGAGATTTGATCTGAGATAAAGAATTGCACCGATAGGATGGTAACCTTAGATTTGCCTACTGCGAGAAACAGAAGAGTAATGGGAGACTTGATCACATGCTTCAGTGTTACAGTAGTTAACAGAAATGCAGGGGTAGAACACAGAGGGGCTGTAATATGAAATTAAACAAGAAACTTGTTAGAAAAGATGTTAAGAAGCACTTTTATATTGTCAGGATAGTATATATATATATATATATATATATATATATATATATATATATATATATATATATATATATATATATATATATATATATCCTAATTAGCTTTGTATCAGTAAAGTATTACATGATTTTGGAAACACATCCTGGCTAGAGGAGAGTCCACAATGGTTCCTCATTGTACGTACAAGTATCAGAATGTATTTCATGTTAACAAAAGTATGACTAAGAGTAGACTGGATGTGAGTAATGCAAAAATCATACTCAATAGATTTCCATCTTAAATAAGTATCAGTTGTGTGTAATTTTCTCCTTAAAAAACTGGATTTATGATCCTGATAAGAAAAGGTAAAATGTCTCGGCTTATAAGTCGTAAAACCCGCTTTATTCAGCTGACATATTCATCACACAGGTGGGTTCTCAAGCCGTTCAATTTGGTGTGACAGTCACAATAGCCTCTCGTAATTTTTCATTAGATTTAACAGCAGCGGAGGAAGAAGCCCCGCCGGTGAATCCGAGGCTTGGGTTCGTGTTGCCGTGAATGGAGGAGGGATGGCAAGCCGTCCGCGAACGATCGAGCGGAGTAAACAACCGTGTCGACTTAAAGACTTTCTCGTCTGCGCTTGGAAGTCTGGCGCACTTCCTCCACGCACGTCTTTGCCCCGGCCGTCTCGCTCAGGAGAACTAGGGTGTCATATTCCGCTTCTTGAGCACGCCGGTACGACCCCTTGAGCACGTCGGTACGACCCTTGGGCACGACGGTACGACCCTCGAAGACGACAGTGCAACCTTTGAACACGACGGTGCGACCTGAGTGTATTGAGGGCTTGGCGTTTTGTCGAGGCTTTTTCTTAAGGGTTAAGTCAAAGGCCGGGTCATCATACTTCAAAGGTCGCGCTGCCGCACTCAAGGGTCGTACCGTCGTGCCCAAGGGCCGTTGTATAGTGCTCAAGGGTCGCACCGTCGCACTCAAGGGTCGTCGTATGGTGCTCAGAGGTCGCACCGTCGCACTCAAGGGGTCACGTGTGCCAGGAGTACAGCGGAAAGATTTATGACACACCTGTTTCATTATTACACTTCTGTTGTTTGATCATTCATTTCAGTTTAATTCAAATGTCAACAATGTGAACACCTCAGCTTCCCGTGTGATATATTTCTCCCAGCTATTTTCATACACTTCAGATACCTTCAGGTAATCAGCAGGTACAGAGTGAATTCCTTAAAGAACTTATAATCCTGAGTAAATGGGCATTTACTACCAGTTCGTCTACTACCACTGCTGCTACTTCTACCTCTACTACTACTACTACTGCTACTACTGCTGCTACTACTGCTCCTACTCCTACTACTTCTACTATTACTACTGCTGCTGCAACTACTACTAGTGTAAAAAAGTAATGATAAGAAATAACAATTATGGTAAGGGTACTAATACCGAAATGACTGTGACTACTTTTAACAATGAATACTAAAGACATATCATCAGGACTTCAGTCTCATCAGAAGAACTTTCTCATTCCAAAAGTATCCCATCATCTTGCAACTCGACGTAGCGCAGCCTTAGAGCTGCTGGAGCTCCTGGAAAAGGAGTTCTGGGCAGAACTAGGCCCCTTCTAGAGAGGGGTTCTTGTGTAATTATAGACAGATATGAATCTGTTACGTAATGCCTACTTTTGTACATAAAAAAAAGAGAGCGACAAAAGTTTGATTAAAATACGAAATTGATTTATACTAATTTCTCATTCCTTCTTGGGAATGTAATGTGTGTTAGATTCGCTGGTGTCATAGATAATGAGAGGTGTCATGTCATGTCATATCACGTCCGAGAACTTGCTGTACTATCAAAGAGTAAGTATTATTGAAGGATCTCTCTCTCTCTCTCTCTCTCGCCTTCTCATCAGTTTCCTCCGGAAATCACTGGCATGCCTCGCCCTGTAAACAAGTACTTAAGGGAAAAACTAAAAAGATGTTCATAATCGAAACGGAATTGTTTTTTGTCTTCAGGCGGAGGAAACCATTTTGTAACATTACCGGAAGCCTCTTAATGACGAGCCTGGAATTCTTTCCATGACGCCTTGTGAGAATCATCATCTTAATGTCATGGAAGCCATTTGGACGTCACCGGAAACTTTCCATTGCGTCACAGGAAACGTTTCATTACGTCACTAGAAGCCTCCTGTTGTGGATAGCAAATGGAAGCCCGTCACGACCTCGTGGAAACCTAGTATCACGTAAGAGATATATCTCTTGGTCTCAATAGCCGTAATCCTCATCGAGTCTTCATTGGAAAGCCGCCTCACCATCATTAGAATTCTATATACGCTTCGCTGCTAACGTCGATTAAAGTCATTGAGGCTTTTCTAGTGGTTAAACCACTAAGAACGTGAGTGGAAACCTGTCGTGACATCTCTGGAAGCCCTTAGGGACGCCAGTCGAAGCCTCCCTTGACCTCTCATGGATCTGTGGACGTGTCTTCATTTGAGATTAAGATTCCAGAGTGATTATCGAATATTATTTTTTTTGTATTGAAAATCTGTGCCACAATTATTCCTCTATTCAATTTGTGGTTTTCTAAACTGTATTGTATGTGTTTTTTATTAATTTTTTCATGTTCAGTTACCATTGTGATATGATTATGAATCTTTTTCCCCATTGGCAAAACAGATCAGCGTGAGAATTGTTTTTTCCAGATTTCTTTCTTTTTGAAAATGCAATTTGGGAGGCTCGCTGCGTTCCAGAGATATTGTATGAACTTTAGCGATTCGAGAGTTGGCTAATGTCTGATGTCTGCTTTCTCGTTTCCATACCATGACTCTTAGAACTCCCCGGCCACCTTATGTCATTCTTGACCACAATTCAGGTTTTCTTTGAGAGAGAGAGAGAGAGAGAGAGAGAGAGAGAGAGGTCTCCGGGTTTCACCAGGCACTCCCATGGTGTGGGCTTCAGCTGCTGTGGTGTGTGCCTCTTTATATTAAGAGGGAGGATAGTGAAAAGCATTTTGGACACCGGAACGTAAATTGCATGCGATTAAGGCAAGGGGAGAATATATTCGTACGTAAATGTCGGTTCTTTCTACACTTGAGGGCTCTTAGGGGGGTTCAAGTCTTGTCTTTCCTTCAATCTGCCCTTCGCTGTTGACTTTAGAAATAATCGCTCTGACATGTTATATTGTTCATAATATCTTCTTATCCACATGTTCTTGTGTGATCACTTCTCAGAGCTGTTCTACAAGAACGGCACGTCTCGGTGTGCACTGCACGCGGCATCATGAGTGAGGTTAATAAACAATTATTTTCTGTACGTCTGGGAAATTACAGTGAATTTTGCCGACATAGGCAAAAAAAAAAAAGTATTGCGTTGCTCATGATTTGCATCTGATGTCGGGGACATGGCGCAAAAGCTTGAACGGAAACTTGAAAATTTTGGCGAACATGACGAGTTAATTGACATCTGCGGATATCGTGATAAGCATAATTCCTGTAATAAGATGTAATCATGAAGGGTTTGGATGGGGTGGTGGGTTGGGGAGAGCAAGACCCGAATTAGCTCTTCACGTCACAGCGAAATTTGTAAACCAATTTACTTGCATTTCAGATGGGAGCTGCTATTTCGGCAAACACAATGATTCACACGTTCGTAAGTCAAGATACGATCGGCAGGAAACGCGAGAGGCATGAGGGGGTGTCTTGATACATACGAATTATCGTGTGTAAAAAAACAGAAATTTTCCCGCTGGAAAACCTTGAGGAGGGAAACAGGAGATGAAACTTGAAACCTAACTAGAAACTGGGGGAGAAGCGATGTGTTTCCGAATACCCCGTCAATCATACGTAGGAGTGAACGATGGGGTGCACAGGGTAGCACCTTTTGTGACCCGTCTTAGCAGAGAGGGATACTTCCAGTCAATAAGACGGAGAGCTGGAAAGCAGGTCAACCTAGAGCGTTTTCCAGCGAGTAAGGAGACAAAAAGATTCTAATCATTATTTCAGGAAAAATGAACATCTCAATGATGAAATGACATATGACAAAAATGCGCCTAGTAATATTACTCAAAAGCACTCGGGTAAAGGACCGCTCCAGTTCCGGTTTTGATTTTTCACTGAAAAATCACCAAAAGTTCTGTCAAGACCTGACGCACGAGCAAACGAGTTAGTGTTACGTCTTCCCAGGTCATGACGTGGGGGCTTAAATTCGTCAAACCAGTTCATGTTAATGGCCTTCCTCCACACTGGGCCTGTGGTGTTGAGGTAATGACTCAAGATGCTTAGAATGCCTTTTGTATCACACACACACACACACACACACACACACACGTATATTATATACACGTACACATGTGAACGAACTAACATTTTTGAGAATATTAACAAAACGTTTAACATGTTAGCATTCACCCGTTGCATTACCATTTTTGGTAGAGCCCGTGATGTCATCCCCCACATATAGGCAGGGGTTTAGGGGTTACCTTTCCATGTATTACCTTAGAAGTGAACGTTCTATCTGTGACATCACCTTGCAGGTACTACCTAGGATGTCACCCCCTTCCTTCAGCCAGACCCGAGGATCCGAGATGTCACCACCCCAGATACTATGCCTGATGCCACCGCCCTAGACAGATCCCGTGACGTCACCACCAACCCCAGGTACGACATCTGATGTCATCGCCCCGGGCAGGACCCGTGACTTCACCACCCCGGGCAGGATGTGTGATGTCACTACTCCCAGGCGAGACACATGATGTCACCTTTTCACTGTACTCTAACGACGGGGCACATGACATCACCATCCCAGAAATCTGGCAGAGAGAGAGAGAGAGAGAGAGAGAGAGAGAGAGAGAGTTGGGGGTTGTCTGATACAGAAATGTTGTGTGTATTTAAATAGTTTTAAACACAGATACACAGAAATAGATACACGCAGATAGAAGTGAAACAAACACAAGCACACACACACACACACACACACACACACACACACACACACACACACACACACACACACCCAGGGAAGAACAACCACAAGGCGTGGGTAAGCACCTGAGGCAAGGTAAATACCTGCTATGACCTCGGCCATGGGTCGGGGGATGGGGAGGTGTTTGGAGGTAGAGGCGCGGCTGGGGTGTGTGTTTGGAGGTAGAGGTGCTTGAGTGGAAAAGGAGGAGTGGGTGTTTGTGCTTGTCAGGGTGTGGTGTGGCAAGCATAGGGTGCAGGTTGTTTGAATGGCAGGGGAGAACATTAGAACAGATAACAAGAGACGTGATGGTCCATATGCTGCCGTAATCTGAACTAGTAAGTAGAGACAGGGTGGTAAAACAGAGGGCGTATCCCCACCCACCACACCCTGTGTCTCAACAACTAGCACGGAGAAAAAGCTGAGAATAGGCATCGTGTGGGATGGAGAAAGTATACTGCCAAGGGAATTCTAAAGGGAAGTATGAACGGTGAAAGTTCTCTACTCCAAAGAGAGTGGGCTTCGTTTGGGTCAGGGCTTAATAAGCAGAAAAAGCAGAAGGTACATTATCTTGTGAATAGGAACTTTAAAAGAGATATTGATTACAGCAGATATCTTTACTGATAAATAGATACCACTAGATATCTTAGTAACCTTGATATAAAGGATTTGATAGTCTTTGCACGTACTACACCTGCTGGTTCTTTATTCAAATGGTCTGTAACTTGAATGCTGAACAAAAGTTTTGCCTACGGTGTTTTTACATCTTGTCATTGAATCTACCTGTTGTGGAGAAATTTTCGTACGTTAATCTGCCAAAATTGTTTTGTATTTTGAAAACTTCAGTTGGATATCCTCGGGGTATGTGCCTTTAAAAAATTTGAAAAAATTAGGTTTTTAAGTCTTTCTAAAACAGGCTTATTTCTTAAAGATACAAAATAGTGTTGTTATAAAGGAATTCAAATAGCAACAGACCACTGGGTCTTTCCGAGGCTGTTTATGATAACGATAGATATCAGAAACTCACAGACCAGTGTAGTAAAAATCAGAAGGCAACAGATGATTCAGAGAGAATAACCTGCAAATCGTCATCGTGACTACGGAGGCGCAAATAATGAAATTCGAGGACTTGAAGCGAATCATTTATCGTCTATTCTTAAACGTATCTATAGCACTGCTTTCAACCACTCAGATTGGCAAACCGTTTCCTATGTTAACAATCCTGTTGAAAGAAAAACACTTCGCCTGATTCGAGGTAAAACGTTTGCCCACGAGTTTGTACGAGTATCCTTTACTACGAGTGAAATCAGACGAATCAAGTCTTAAATAACTTGACAGATCAAGATTATCAAAGCTTTTGAATGCATGTATTAGATCACCTCTTAACCTTCTCCTTTCTAAGCTAAATAGATCCAAGTCGTTTAATATAATCTCTCACGATTTGTTTCTCAGCCCGTGGATCGTATCTTGATAGGTCGAAGCTGTACTCTCTCCATTTTTTTTCTTTTTTTTGGCCAAAACTGAACACAGTATTCAAGATGTGGACGAACCAATGTATTGTAAAGAACTAAGAATGATTTCCCCGGACTTAAATTCGAGGGTCCGTCTTTGAATTCGTTATAGTTTTTCTTCATCTTTTGATCAGGTTTGGTGAGACCAGAATTGAACGGCTCTTTCCAAATAGGGTCTGACCGGGGCGTTTTAAAGGGTGAGTGTCTTTGTCCGTTTTATAGTTTATCATATTTTTACATGTGAAACTCAGCATCCTTCTAGCTTTACCGTGTGCAGTTAGGCATTATTCTTCGTAATTTAGAATAATCTTTTTATTCCAAAACCCATATTGATGGTCGGTTATCAGTCTATTACCTTCTAAAAACTTTATGATTTTTGTGTCCAATGGTAGATACGTCGGTAGCTTGAAATGCGTTTTGTATTTTCTTTGTTTCAGAAAACTGGTGTTACATTAGAGGGCTTTCAGTCTTTTAGTACTATTCCTTCTTATGCGTTTTCTTTTTTGGATATCTTGATGATTAGAAGTGTCCTAAGCCGGCTTACTTCTTTAAGAATTCTGGGGAAAATACCATCAGGACCAGTTGACTTGATCGGATATCATTATTCTAGATATCTAAATACGTCGCAGCATTAAGATTTTTTTTTCTAAGTCCAGTTTTTTGTTTTCGGTGTCTAGAAGTACGTTTTCTGCTTGTGGTTTATTTAAGGCCTTGTATTGCAGATATTAAAACGTAATAGTTATTTAAAGAGACACCATTTCTTTATTGTCACTTTTCAGGGTGCCAATTTCATATGATTTATATAGATCAGTGGAATCTATGATTTTTTTCCTTGACCATAACTTAAAAAGTTTTCGAGGTTTTGCTTCGCGTGAGCATTTTTAATTTTTTCAGTGTCTTTTCTTACTGGTTCTAATTTTCTTCCTACAATCTCTCTATAATCCATTATACATTTAATGGATCTGTTACTTGCCACTTTGATTGAGATAACCTGGAGGCATTGCTGTTACAAGCAATCAAATGATAATTTTCTGTCAGTCATTCATCTTTGTTCATCCCTTTCACTTCCTCCTTTTTCGCCTTTCTAGATGTACCGAGTCTCTCAGAGTATTGTATTCTTAAAGGTTCTACATATCTGTTCTGCTGTGTCCACGTAACGAGCTAATCCATTTGACATGACTTGTGGTGTGGCGCGTTTTTTAGTCTAAGTGGGATAGGAGGACGGATGGGTAGAGGTGGATACCGCAGGAGGACGGATAAGCAGAGGTGGGCGAGGCAAGAGGACGGGTGGATGGAGGTAGGCGAGACAGGAGGACTGGTGGGTGGAGCAGAAGAACGGTTCGATGGAGCTAGGTGGATGGGGCAGAATGACGGATGTGTGGGACAGGAGGGGCGGGTGGATTGGACAGGAGAATAGATGGGGACAAGTGGACTGGTGGGTAGAGGTGGATGATAAGGCAGGAGGACGAGTCGGTGCTTGTGGCTGGGGCAAGAAGACGGTTGGGTGGAGCAGGAGGACAGGTGGATGGGGCAGGAAAATAGGTGGATGGGGGTCGTTGGGCGGGAGGACGAGTGGATGAGGCGTGAAGACGGGCGGGTGGAGGCGGGTGGGGCAGGAGGATGGGTGGGCGGGCACGGGTGGGTGGTGATTGGAAAGGCCGGAAATATCATCAGGTTCCGACAAGGCTGGTCTCAGGTGACAGATCGTCCTCACAGCACCTGTGTCCTCACCTTAATGGCCTGCCTTGCTCTCATCTGCTGTCCTCACACGTTGTCCTCACCTGCTGTCTACTCTTGTTGTCCTCACTTGCCTCCCTCTCCTCCCATGGTGACCTCACCAGCTGTCCTCCCATGTCCTCACCTCTCGTCCTCCCATCTTGGATGAACCCCAAGTTACAGAATGTGTCTGATACATCCAGCTAAGTTCACATTGTAAAGCATATTTTTTTTTCATCATAGAATAGAACAGATAGATGAATAGAATAGAATAAGCAAGAAAAATAGATTGGTCGGTATACACCTTTATTATAGTTACCGCGTTTAGAGAATTCTGGAATCAATTCGAAGGAGATAAGAGAAACATGCATACGGAATAACGGACATAAAACGGACGCGGGTAAAGAAGTACTTCTCAGCTCCGCTACCACTGGGCGAACACGACGAGCCAGTGTTCCCAAGCACAGGCATCACACCAACCGCCGGAAAATACGCAAAAAAAAAGATCGACTAATCGTTCCTATTCCAGGTGTCTGGTGGCCGTAGGAGAAGACTCGGGCGATGGCGGCTCTTCCCTCTTCCCCCGGATATAACCGATTTGCGACCAGTGATCACAACCATAAACGTCCACTTGCCCTGCTAATTTATGTTGTTTAACATCAAGGACACAACCCCTCCCCTGCAGCCCCTAACCCGACGCCACGCCACGCCACACCACGACCCGGAACAGTTTCTCCAGGTTGTAGAATCTCCTCTTGCCAGATCTGGATGCACCTCGAGACAGTGATGTTCACTTGTTCCTCCGCGATGCTCGGCCGTTCATCATTCGCTGAACACATGTTAGTCAAGCCAGACGTAAATCTTATAGTCAAGACATTGAGTCATTCATCATCTCGGTTGCTGTTGCTCCTCAGCCAATCGCCATTCAGCTTTCAAATACCAGCTAGCGTTTGATTTTTTTTTTTTTTTTACTCTTCTCTCCAGCGGCCAATCACCATTCAGCTTATTAAATTCAAACCAGCGAGCCTCGTGGGGTTTTCCCTGAGCCAATGATGATTCAGCTTACTTAAGTAATTCCAGCTGACCTGTTTACTATTCTGTGAGCCCAGCAACCACACAGATTATAAGAAAAAACTCATTTCATGGCAGGAAATCGACGAATCGCTCACCATAACGATGCTTCAAACAACAATTTACCCCCGTGAATACATAGAAGGCGACCAATCCAACCGCAGAGTCGCTCCGGCGGCTGGCCAATCACAGTTCTCCTGGCGCCTCCGTCGGCCAATCACGGCCCAGGATCGTCATCCCGCCAGTACTCTCCCAAAAACAGAAGGAAGGGAGATAAATCAGCAGCCAGAACCAGCGCAGCAGCGGAAATTCCAGCCATAACTGGGCGCCTATGACAAGGTAGATGCAGGTAACCTCAGCCAAAATATCCCAAGGCGCTGGATGCCGTGAATGATCTCTTGCTGATGCCGACCGAGGCCGGCCTGGAATTACGAGTATTGAAAAAGAGAGAAAACCAGCGAGATGTAGAAGAGTATATGGTATGGGCCGGGTTGCTTCTTCTTCCCCTCCCCCCCCCCCTACCTACCCCCTTCCCTCTCAAACCCCTCCCCCTCTCCCACCCCCCACCCTCCCCTACCACACCCATTCAGCCTGGCGTCCGTTGTGTGTCCGAACCACAACACACAAGGGTGGGGTGGTGGCGATCCATGGCTGCCTAGGTGGACGAAGGCGATAGAGGGAACCTCTCCCCAGCCTATCAATAAGCACCGGTTGCTGTAATGGGCCGAACGCTTACGGGTAGAAATGGTGAATCCGTTCGATGTTTGGAAATGTTTTTTCTCAATTATCGGGGATTATTGAACAATATTTAGGGAAGATTTGTCTAAGGATGGGGATAAAGACTACGAAAATCTAGGGAAATTCAGAAGGATGTAGGAACATCATATAGGATTTGGGAGCGTTCCTAGGATGTGAAGGATCTGTCAGGATAGGATTTGGGAGCGTTCCTAGGATGTGAAGGATCTGTCAGGATGTAGATTTGAAAGCAAGGTAAGGAAGTATTAGATGAATAGGAAGATTCTAAGTACTATAAGGAATATCAGTGATAAAGGGGAATTAATATTCGCGACACTAGCCAGATGCTTCTGGTATTATTGTACAGGGGTACCTAATGACAGCACTAGGATCCCGATTCCTCTATCAAGGAATAAAGTATTGAAACAGAACTGAATTGAAGGGGAATCAGGATGTAATATATTTGGCAACGTTATACCGGTATGGATGAAAAGCAAAGGAGTTTGTTTATTCATACAATTTTTGTATGTATGTGTGTGTGTGTGTGTGTGTATTTATCTTTTTGTGCATATGGGAAGGAAGTTCTACAGTCATGGGGCCTCATCTTTCATCTTTTGTCTGTCATGAAGGCATTTGAGTGTCGTATTGTTT
This sequence comes from Panulirus argus, assembly GCA_038088735.1. Classification (NCBI taxonomy): domain Eukaryota; kingdom Metazoa; phylum Arthropoda; class Malacostraca; order Decapoda; family Palinuridae; genus Panulirus; species Panulirus argus. The sequence continues at coordinate 13,813 of JAYMFT010334709.1, forward strand.
TCCTTTGGAACATATCGCTCCTCTTTATTTAGGCAGGTCCCACTAATCCATGGCTGTGTCAGTTAAGAAATGTTTTCTGAAGTCCTTGGCACTCGTTTTATCCAGCCCCAGACTGTCCTGTTTGTTATATTCCTCTTTTTTTTTTTTTTACTTTTAAAACTATGGTCAGCTTAAACATCATCATGACCACTGAAGAGGTTAGATTTGGTTAGATCTACCCCGTATTGTCTGTCTCCCAGGTGTAAACGCTGTGAAGGCTTCTCTCCTCTCCTCTTTTTAAGTTCTTGCATCATTTTTTTTCCATGCATGTCGTTGAAGCTTTTGACACAGTTCCCTTGATATGTACATGTGACTCGGAGACCAGCCGGGTGATAAAAGTTGTGCTTTGGGTCGAACAGATGTCTATAAATACGATCTGGAGCATCTCCTTGTCCTCGTGCTTAGAGGCAATTTCGACGTTGGCCCCAAGATATGTTTTGTCTCCGTTGCGATCTGTCTATGTCATCACCTAAATCCATCTAGCAGGCCGATTCTTCTAGATTGTTCACACTTTAGGAACTTGTGTCTCCATGAATCTTTGACCAGTCTGCTTCTGTGAAGTGATAAGTCTCCTACCAAGAGTGACCTCATACAGTGCAAGAGCGAGTGTTGACAGTTCTTCGCCATGTTCACTGCTCCCTCTGTGCTCTCGTTAAAGATCTTTTTGGGGTCTTCAGTTCAGCGTCGAGGGTTTTATACTCAGAGCAGAGTCAATCAGAACTTGGTCCACAAGAAATATCACACAATATTCCTAATTTTGATTTATCTAAATGGGCCATTGTCCACCATTACCTCATAGAATTTGGGACATTCTCCCCAGAAGGGTTATAATTCCTTGTCCTTTGCCTCCATTTTCCCTCCTTGTCACTTTGATGTTCCAACTTCCAAAGTGAGTGTTCGTCTGTCCCTCGAACACCCAACCTGGTTTTATTTACATGATCATAGAGTTCAAGGTCCCGCCCTCCTCTCCCTAAACCGTTTGCATTTGTGTACATTATTTTCTTTCCAACGCCAGGAGTCATCTGATTTGCTCGTAGGGTGAGCAGCGTGTTTGGATTTTTTCCTTTTTATTAGTGTTTCAGTTTGTGTTCTGGGCAATGTTACCGCTTCTTCCCACTTATTTCCTATTATTATTATTATTATTATTATTATTATTATTATTATTATTATTATTATGATTATTATCCTTCTTCTTTTCCAAACATTTCTCAGAATCTCTCAGGACGCGCCAGTGGGCCAGTCTTGCACACCCATGGCAGTTTCCTGCAGGTGGAATGTAACCTTTATGAGTTCTCCTCTCCTTTTACTTTTTAGTCCATCCTTATATTGTTGCCGAAGCAATTTCCTCCGTTTTCACCAACTGTGGAATTTCCTTTTGGTAAGAATTCCATCGTCCCTCACCTGTCTGGTTTCCCTCCTCTACACAGACCATCATCGGTGATCTGCTGCTCACCAACTACTGTTGTCCTGTCTGTCTTACTCAGCCTCACATCATCATCATCATCATCACCACCATCATCATCATCATCATCATCATCATCATCATCATCATCTCTGAGTCACTCATCGTTTTCTGACAGCTTCTGTCTCTCCTCCGAACTCTCATCATCCATATTACTCTGTGCCTCGTCTATCTTTCGTTCATCTATGTCATCCTGAGCTGTGCAGTCACCTTATCTTTGACCTCTCTGTCACATACTGTCCAATCTTTTTTATTTCTCCTACACTTTTCTGACTCTGTGAACTTGTCTGATTGCAGTTTCTTTTCTGTCATTCTCACTTTTCCTCTCGTCTTTATCAGGCGTTCCCCTCCGTCTAGTGGCTGGGGAGGGCATCACTCGGTTCCCTGTCCCAGCCCCTTCTTCATTCCCCTTCTAAACGCCCAATTAGAAGACGAAATCTTTCTCTCGTATTACCCCTTTCCCAGTAAAGGCGTTCCTGATGTTGCCTCAGGATTATTCCTTTGGTCTCTCTGGGGGAGGAGAGACGCTTTCGTGCATTGCTCTACTACCCTCACCTCTATCTTTGTCCCTGTCTTTACCTCGTCCATTTGTATGTTTTAGATTTAAGCTCGAATCTGAGAACCCAGACTTGAGCCAACGGGCCCCCTTGTTGTGAGTCTTTCCCATGAGCTGCCTTGTACTCTGCTCTTGCACTGTGTGTCCCAGCAATTCAGTTTTCTGTGTCGGATCACCTGTGATCTTCTTCTGGTACTGGAGTACATAGAGAATGCAGATTGTCGGATTATTCAGATAAATCTCCTGTGTGCTGGTAGTCTCCACCTTTTCCTCACGACTGCTTTCATCCTTTAAATCTTTCATCCCTTGAGCACCAGCGTACGACCCGTAAGCACGAAGGTACGACCCGTGACCTGATTTATTACACACATCACTAACCCTCCTCCAGTAGCACCTATTCCTCGATCAACGCTCGGGAGACTCGTGCTGATATTCCCCTCATATAAACCTGTGTCCAGTCTCCCGATTCTGCTCACGTATATCCATACATGAATTCCTTTGTTATGCATGTACCGTTTCCGGTATGAGTTCATGACTTAATTCCCTCTCGTTCGTGGACCATTCTCGTATTCAGGAGCGGGACTCCGTTCATATAGACTGCCTCGTATCTTTATGAGAGAGTGCATCTGTCGTAGTTGTTCGTTATTGAGTGACTGAGTGTTTAAGCGAAGGCTTAGCGGGATGTTTCATGGCCAGCGGGAGTCGTCACTGCTATAAGGATGTAGGATTTTAATGAAGAAGAGCCGAAGACAGCACTTGGAGTACTTGCGAACAACCCTCATCCACCCCTCCTTAGTTTTTTCTGAGTAATCCCTCAAATGGTAGACGCCAGAGCCCTTGTCGAAGAGAGAGAGAGAGAGAGAGAGAGAGCATTCTCAACAAAAACCCTGTTCACTAAAGACGCACGTGGGATATTCCCGACAGATATGTACGTAACAGCTGGCCGGCTGGCTGGCTCCTTGGCTGGAGCCTTGAAGCTTTGAACCGGTTAGAACTCGAACCCCTGATCGATACTAACTTCTTCCTTAAGCTCAGAAGTCAACAGAACCCAAACCCGGTAGAGACACACTGGGAAAAGAAAAGGAAGGAGAGGGGGAGGGGGAGATCAACGACCACCACACAGGTGCCAGTCGTTTACCCAGAACCACCGTCGTAAAGCACAGGAGTGTGTGTATACATACACACAGATAGACGTGCAGATAGCCCCAGTATTTTTCTTGGATGGGACGCGATCCATTCCGTCGTCCGAGAAGCCGTATGACCTAAGCTTTCCAGGTCAAATGGCCGGCCGCCGCTGGTCTGACCTCACTCGCCACGCTGACCTTGCCTATCAGATATGCTCACCACAGACACCTTAACATTAAACGCCGATGTTTAGAATTTCATTAGGTGGTCAGTTACTTCCTAGCGTTTATATCTGTCAAATATTTGACAGCCAGGTAAAAAAAAATCAGTTATATGTGTGATATGATTGCTTACTATACCATATGACATTTTCATTTATGTCAGTGTGTGAGAATAAGTAGCAATTAAGAGTAAGCAGCTACCATGAATATTGCCTTGAGCTTGGAGTCTACGTAGTTTGAATCTTATGATCTTGCTATAACGCTGCAGTAGGACTGTATGTTTAGCGCAGGTCAGGGATCGTATGTCTCTTTCCGTCGGTTTGTTTCGGATCAATAAATGGTCGGGTCGTGCCGTCGTGATCGTGGGTCGTACCGTCATGCTCAAGGGTCGGACCGTCGTGGTCTAGGATCGTACCGTGGTGCTTAAAGGTTTTACCCCCGTGGTCAAGGGTCGCACCGTCATACTTAAGGGTCTTCCCGCCATGGTTAAGTGTCGTACCGTCATACTTAAGGGTCTTCCCGCCATGGTTAAGGGTCGTACCGTTGTATATCAAGGGTCGTACCGCTTTGTTCAGGGGCCTTACCAACGCAGTAGTAGTCAAGGGTCGTACCGCTATTCCCAAGGGGTTGATAAAGGGAATATACTTCAGTGCAGTAAAACAGCTGACAAAAAGGGGAAGGGGTCTGGAATCTAATCATTTAGATGGTTGTTGGTAGTTAAGATGTCTGTCATAGAAGACCACACACTACCCACATGAGCTTCCCTGTTGTAGTTGTTATCGCCGCTGATCACGATTCACGCACGGGCGCCTCTTGGGTTCGAATCCCGAGCGCGGCAGACTGCCGACAGCCAACCCAGTTGTTCATTCTTCCCTCGGGACTGGTCGATGAATGAGCACCTGGCTTAGGCTGGGGTGTGTAAACACACATAGGAGTAAAGCCATGGTCCTTACGTACATACAGAGTTAAGAGACGGGGCAATAAGAGTCTTTGACCTGGTCACAGCCATTAAGTTTTATACCAGCTAGGTGACGTAGACTGTGAACAGGTCTCCGAAAGCTTGAGGGGTTGAACAACGAGAGGCCAATACTATAAATTATACACGAAATTTGTTGAAGGATATATAAAGAAGTACTTTAATAGCATAAGAGTGGCGGGGGAATGGAACGAACTAAATTACGAGACAGTGAACGTGGACGGCATGCAAAATGACAAGCCAATTGCAGGTGGGTAATTACACACGTACGGGGAATCGCAGACATTAACTATCATTGCCTTCGGAAGCGAAGTAAAACGTAAGATTGGACTGATCTCTGACACGGACAGTACACCGTCGGGCGGGCGGGTGGGAGGGAGGGAGGATGACAGCAAGACAACATAATCACCGATAATACACGAGCTTTGCTGTTGACCCCTGCAGGTGCTGAGCTCCCCCTGTGTCAGGAGGGTGGAGGGGGAGGGGAAATAACGGGAGAGATGAGCCACGTAACGATCGTTAGGAGTCGTTCGGGCGACAGTCGTCTGGGAATGAATACATCCGTTAATTTTAGACTTCCCGATTAGTTTGTCGTTTGATTTTGCAGGTCTGGTGCTACCGGACTTGACCCGCAAAGGGTAAGACTGAGCGCGAGAAGCGTCACATTAGGCGAAGCTGTATCGTCGTCAGAGGCCGAAAGAGGGTACTGGGTCGTCGAGGACCTTCCCGCCCCACAAAGGAGCTTACCTTACATTGCTTCCAAGTGCATGGACCCAGTGGTCTGTTGCTGCTTGAATTCCTTTGTCTTCCTTTGTAATGAGAGGGACAGGAGCGCCATGGTATTGGTCCTTGGGTTACATAATGATAATGATAATAATAGTAATAATAATAATAATAATAATAATAATAATAATAGTAACACTACCACTAATGATAATTCGCCGGGTGTGTACATAGTACGGAACCTTCTCTTGTGACTGCTTATTTTCTGTTCTGAATACTCTCCAGTCGAGGTAAGATAAGGTCAACCGCATTATTCATCTCTTTATTAACTATTAACTACAGTAATGGTAACTGAAAATTCAGGAGGGTGAGAGGCGTGCGTTGGATAAAATGAACTGGATCGATGTGGTGTACGGGGGGGAACCACGTTTGTTTTTGCTGCAATCGGGTAGTTTTATATTTTTTTTTTCAAGTACGATAAGTGCCTGGACATAGCCCACTCGGGTTCTGTCTTGATTCAGGAACTAAGGTAAAAGTTTAGACGCTTCCACTGATGCTTCGCACTTGTTGCTTCCCTCGCCAGCTGAGACAAGCATCCGCAACCCAGCTGGTCACAGGCGTTAGCTTGACGGTATGGACTCCTGGGGCTGGCTAAGGTTGGTACAGGTTCACCGGAAAGGTGGGGGACGGTACAGACTTCCAGGGTAAATGGAAGGACGGTAAGTACTCCCATGGTAATGGAGAGATGGACGGTACACACTTCCAGGGCAGTTCTCCTCATTGTATGTTTAGGACTTGCGTTTTGCTCGGACGATCCTGCGTAGGTGAGATCGAAGTAGGAAAGACCCCGTTTACTGCCACCTCACGGCCCCAGGACCTTGTCAGGGATGTTGCCACAAGAGGGACTGGACCTTGATCCATATCTCATGAAGACCCTGCTTTACCTTCCCCTCATGGCTGGGGCACTTTTCGGGGAGGGATGTTGGCGCAAATGGGACCTGACCCTGATGCGTATCTCGTGAGGTACTGTGCTGTGAAAGATTCTACAGACCCCCTCCCTCTCAAGTCTTGGGGACGTGGGTATGGAAGCCTCGACGTAAGGCCTTGAACGCCGAACATAAACCGTGATTCTTCGAAGAAAGTACTGTCTACATAAGTGCGAAGAATCATGCTGGGAAAAATATACGTCCAGGCAAGGGGTACGCGGTCTTGCCAACAAATGTCGTAAAATTTGTAGAAAATAGCCTCTCGGCCTTTTGCCCGAGACGAAAGATTTGTCGTAGTTTCAGCCTAGACACCAAGTTCAATTCTGCCGAGTGTATGTCTGGTTACCGTGTGCGCTTCGTAGCGGAGGTGATCACAGAAGACTAGCTTGTTTTTTAGGGACAGTGGATATTGGTAGTTTAGTCATATGATAAATTTGTTTGATTTACACTGCCCTTGCCGGTGTGTGTGTGTGTGTGTGTGTTTTTGTGTGTATGGTCAGATGTCCACCAAAAATGGCTACAGATTGTTCATTTTTCAGTTTGGTCATCAGGGAGAAATAATTACGGAGGAGATGGACAGAAAAAAAGACAGGTGTATGGAAGAGGAGCTTGAAGCCACATAAACCAGGGGTGACTTTAGATTTTAAACTGTGTTCAGTTATCCAGAGCTTTGACTCATGTATGAGAACAGCAGCATCAGTCCCCAGCACCCATCTCTCGTCAGCCCCTAAGACTCACCTCCTCAGCTCCCAACACGCAGCTCTTCAGCCCCCAACACCTAGTTCCTCAGTCCCAAATACCCAGCTCCTTAGCCCCCTAGCACCCAGGTCCCCAGCATCTTATATCACGTGTAGAACACATCCTGACAGAGAACCCGTCTTGTCCCCTGCACTTTCAGTTTTCATGGTATCGCTACATTTTCACTCGTCACATTTAAGCATCAAATGACTTTTGCCGCTCGTCAGAAATCCGACATATTCTTCAGTCAGTGCGGCAAAGGAAACTCTTGATAATCCAGTTGACGCCCTAATGGTACCCGTGATGGTAGAGACGTCCATGCAGCAAGCAACCCTGGTCATGAATGGCGATTGGACGTGGCAGTAATGGGTAGTTTTGTTGTTATGTCCATGACGTCACTTTGTCAGATTCACAACAGCCAGGAGTCTCTTTATTTACATGTGTGACGTCACGCCAACACGTGAGAAACAGTGTGTTTACATACTTGACGTCACTGTGACACCCGGCAAGAGAGTTTTTCTGTGTTTTCATGCTAGAGTGACGGGTCACAAGGGAGGTCGCGTGCAGCTGTTTGCACATCAAAGTAACTCGTGCAATTAGTCCGCTTGCAACACATTAGCGCTCTGACTTAGCCCAGACATGCTTATATCTTTTTTTCTTTTGTATCTAGAATGGGTACCTGGTACTCTCGACAGCTCGGTGCTCAAAAAAAAGAAAACTAGTTTAAGTTGCTGGGGGGGAAAGGGGAGAGGATCTACGTGTACGGTAAAACCGAGGCGTAAGTGAGGGAAAGACACGGGCAAGACACCATTCCATGAACGCTACTGAGAGCAGCACGAGACCTTTTCCAGCGGGGTATGCCATTGTCGTCTCGGGGTCCGAGAGACCAGCCTCCCAATGTGAGGGGAGGAAATATTGTAACGGGGATATAATCCTCTTACGATGACACCAGGAGGGATGTAGTGGTTTATATAGTGTTGTGAAGTGGGTGAACTCAGCCAGTGAGAACCGGCCCACTGACTGGAGAGGAAGGAGTAAGAGACCACGTCTCACCCATCTCCACCAGCCACCGAGGCCAAGAAAGTTTGACACCCCCAACCCACCTATCTGGCTGGAAATGAACCTGTGAATATATCTTCTTTGACCCATGACTGGAATGAAAGGGTTTTGGGAGTTGAGGAATATGGGCGGGGAGCTTTGGCAGTGCGAAGAGAGAGAGAGAGAGAGAGAGAGTATGGAAGAAGATGGGTCACAGATTCAGGGGTTCACCCCAAGTGCTTCGCGACCAGTCTACCAAGACAAGATTGGCCGACTTACCATACCATGCAGTAAATGCTTGGTAAAATGAAGTTCGTGTTTTAGCTACAACAGATAAAGAATTCACTTCTTAGGGAAGTTATTAGGAATGTTTTAAATGAAACTGTAGAAAAGAAGCCACTGTGAATTTCCCCCATCAATATTTCAAACAGAATTGATTCAGTCCATTTCTCTGTACATGTACATTACTCCTGTATTACTCCAAACAAAAGCACTCTATCATTTAAGTATGACATTACAACTTCGTGTGGGTTAGATTTAGACATGATTAACATTACTTGGGTAGAATTACAGGGTGCCAAACCCAGACTCATTCTGGTGGCTTAAGCTCGTCACACCACGACTGGCACGAAATCTTCAAGAAAGTAAGTCAGACATTCAATATTGGTTTACTCGTTAAGTAGTCAGAGGCGTCTTGGGGGAGAGGGGAGAGAGGATTGCATGACGGCTGATTGCCTTTGACAGACTCTTTTATTTTTAACATGTAGTAAATCTGGCTGAGTTTGCTGGTGCCAATGACTTGCAAGCAAGCAAGCAAGTTCACTCGCCCCGGTACTGTCGTGTTCCTTTTAATTTTCGACACTTCACAAGGGATATTATCTCGCTGGAAGGGGAGTTGGTTGGTCTGCAACCCCCTGGGCTTGTCCTGATTCTTGCTTGTTTATGCCTTCATCACCAGCGCCTTGAATCAAGGGGAAGAGGTGGACATGGGTCTGTGTTGAGTTTGGTCTGTCATGAACCAGGAATTTATCTCCCTATTGTCCATACTGTTGACGTTTCATGGTAGGCTAGGCGAAAATTCATGTACTGTTCTCAGGAATTAATGATTTTTTCTTTTTTTTTTTTTGCCTTTATGATAATGATAATGATAAGAATGATAATGATAATGATTATTATAATGATAATGATTATTATAATTACTATTATTATCATTATTATAATTAGTATAATACGTGCTCACTTTACCATCTTAGTGAGTTAGCGTCAGATACATAAACTTCTGCTTGACTCGTTTTCCCACTTTTAGGTGATAATGCAAGAGAGGAGGATGCAAAAGTACAGATGCGCTAATTTCCTCCAAGCCTACTTCTTCATCCAATCCATAGTTCATCCGTTCCTGTTCTGAGGCCATTCAGGCAAGGGATCAGGCGTATCGGGCATGGAAAGCCTTTCTTACCTCTGGCTCCCATTCAGCTTTTATCACTGCCCGTAATCGCTGCAAGCGAGTTATTCGTGAGGCGAAGCATTCCT
>JAYMFT010334820.1:0-23205 GCA_038088735.1 Panulirus argus
GGATTAGTGAAGCCACGCTTCAATGTTCTTTGTGCATTTAATCGCATCACTTGGTTTCTTGCCCACACTGTCTGAGGGTGTCAGTAACAGTGCCAGTGATGGTGATGAGGGTGCCCGTGATAGTGAGGTATGGGTGACAGTGAGAGTGATGGTGACGGAGGTAGGGTGTGAGAGCGGGGTCGCGCGGCGGCGGGCGGGCTGAGCCGCAGGTTAGCGCGGCAGGGAGCGGGGGGGGTGCGGGGCGCGTCGCGCAGAGCCAGGCGGTCAGTATAGGACGGCGCGCCAGGCCGCCAGCACCCTTACGCCGCGCCTCCCGCATCTCACGTGACCCGCGCCCCCGCCACGCACCGCTGAAGTACGCACGTCCCTGACATCATCATCATCATCATCCCCCCCCATTTCCAGTGTTGACATCAACAGATAAACAGTGACAGACATAGTGACACTCATCATCCTTTGATTTTTAAAATCCAAAAATCCAAAGTTGGACGTAATTTTATTTTTCTACAGCTACTGCTGCTGCTTGTGGAAGGACCTTATTACGCTTGTGTGGGCAGGTTTGTGACGTCTGGTTCCCGTCAAGGGACGACAGGCAACCTGTATATATGTCGTGTGCGGCAGAAGTTTGGACCCGTCCAGTGAAACCGTTTGTTGAGATGTTCAGTCTCCTGTGGAGGCTCTTTGTGTAGGGGGGGGGGGAGGGTAGTGTTGACATTACTGAGGGGGGAATCGTGTGGCCCCCACACCTGCAGTGCCAGCACCTGTGTATCGGGGGGAGGGAGGGAGAAGGGCGGGGGGACACAGTAGTGTTGCAGGTGCTGATGGGATGGTAATTCTGTCTCAGGTTAGGGTTTGGTCGGGCTCCACCTGAGACCAGACTTCAGCGTGGTTAGTAGCGCCAACCCAGCCGTCACTTGGTGTCCCCAGCCCAGCCATAATCAGTCCACGACATCTAGTGTGCCGGTGCGACTCTCTGGGAGAGGCGGATTACTAGTTGCCTGGGAGGCAGACGCCACCCGGAGACCGGTCCCCCCCTGACCAGCGTGGTCTGTAAGGTACAGGAAGAGAGATACTCGGAAAGCAAACAGATCCTCGCCCGAGGGTGGTGGAGACCTTGGCTGGAAGCCGTAATGGGCCTCCGTCCTTTGACTTACCCTTGTTAACGCTGTAGGACTCGCCCTCCTGTACACTGATTCTCCCTGTCCTTCCCTCAAGAAGCCAGGAGCAGTTTCCTGCAGGCGGCACACCTCCTCCCACCTTGCTAAAAGGTTCCTGTAAATCAGGCTGGTAATGGTGACAGTTGACGCGAAGTGTTTCGGGGGCGTGTCCCTTATGGCACGATGGTGCCTTAGGGCATCTCATGGGCCTGGTTGAAGTTAGGGGCTTTCTCTGAGTTCGGTAGCCGGTGGAGACCTTCTAGGGGCTAGGCTACGGCTGGGGGAGGGGAGGGAGGAAATATGCTTGTGTTGATGTCTCCCGTAAGTCGGGCTGGTGATGGGTCACCTCCTGATGGCTCAGAGTGTTGCTGGACACCTCCTGATGGCTCAGCCTGGTGCTGGTTTGGTACTGAAGGCTTAATTTGGTCTTGATGCGGTGCTAAGGGCACACCGAAGGTCTGATGTGGCCTTCAGGGCCTCTAGTGGTCAAGGTGTGGCCTCCAGGGGCGCTGGTGTGCTGCTGAGGCCCTCCCGTTGGCTTGGCCTCGTGCGCAGAATCGAACCCCGGTATCGTCTTTCCTTTTTTTGATAACGTTTAGCTTTCCTTGCTCTCCCTTCCCTGAGTCCCCGCTGACTCCCGCCACCGGCCCTGATGCCGCTTCTTCCCTCATCTCCACCTCAGCCTCCTTCGTCCTCACCCTGGTGTCACTGCCTGCTAGCGGCCCCAGACTAACGCCGACCTGACGGTGGCCAACACACGTAATCGTTCGACGGCCCTGGGGGCGGGCCATGGAACCCGTTCCAACCCCTAGCACAGTCCTGGTAGTCGGGCCTAATGAACGCTCCCCTAATCCTAGCCCGCTCTCTTATCCTAGCCACACTCCAGCCACGGTTAGGCGTGGACGGAAATTCTGTGTTCACAGCGGTGGGGAAGATGTGACCAGACTCTGTGACGGTGGCGGAACTGCTTTCTGTCTCCACTGTGAAGAAGTCACACTGCGAAAGTTATAGATATATCTGTAGTCCGTGGATGGCCCAGGTCCTTAAATGTCCATAACCCGTGGATGTCCTTTGCCCGTGGGTGTTCGTGGTCCTTGGTAATGTTCGTAATTTACGTGCATGGTGCAACTCCTCCAATTAGTAAATGTAAGACGCGGCTGTTCTCTCATCCCAACTATACCCTTGACCCAGTTGGGTGTACAGAACTGTCAAGTGCTGCTAAGTGGTGGCTGCTAACTGAAGAGGCGCTTGTGTGGAAGTAAATGGCTCTATCTGAGTGACCTGAGGTGAACGTGAGAGTTGGTCAGGGTGTTGGAGTAGTGTACCTACCCTGGGTGTTCTGGCTTTTTTGTAGATGAGGCCTTACGTGGGACGCATAGTGAGATCGGGCCGTAGCGGTGTATTTACCGAAGCTTCCTGCCGTCAATGGAAGCCAGAAATTACTGGTTGTGATGTGATGCCGCTGTGGGTGCTGCATCAGAAGAGATGGGTGAGGTGGCAGGTTGCTCCGACCGTGGGTGAGTTAGGTGTTCAGGAATTAATGTGTATAAGAGTGGTAGTGGCGTAGCTGAGGTAAAGAAAAAAGAAAGAGAAACAGAGAGAGATAGAGAGATGATCAAACAGACAAGAGGAGTTGGAGATTTACTTAGAGATCTGGCGAATTTGAAGAATGCGTATATAATGTGTAAAAAGAAAAATAAAGGGTTCCATGATGGATTGCTTGACCCATTTCCAATCTACAGATGTAAGGGATGGCATGCGTGTGATTGGGAGTTGTACAAGAGAAAGCGGCAGGAAGTCGAGAGAAAGCCGCTGGGGCTGAAAGAGAGGCTCTAGTTTCCCAGTGTCTTGAGGGGGAAGATATGAGGAGCAGTGGATATGGACATCTTGCGAAGTATGGGGCGGAGTTAAGGCAAGTAACAAATGTGTCTGAAGAAGTCGTCAGAACACAAAGATAAGACTGTTGGGCAAGTGGTGGTGGACAGCCTCGGTGGATGAGGAGGGAACTGTTCAGGGAGAGAGAGAGACGGCTGGCAACAATCGTATGATGTGTTGTTTGCAAGGATGGAAGTAGTCGTCGCTTGGCGGACGACCACCGAGTGCAGACCGAATAATGAGAAAGCCTTCGTCAGCAGTACAGACAACTCTGTTTACTTTTCGCACGTTGGCCATGCCTTGGGTAATGCATATGAGGCGAGGCGTTATGCACACACACTTTGATCCGCCCCCATGAACATGGCATCGGAGTTAATAGGTTATGTTAGAGATCGGATTTATTAAGGTGTGTGATGGAGGTGCGGGCCCGTGAAGGACCCCCTTGTGTGATGTAGTGCGTGTTACCAGAGGGAGGCTGGGGGCCGAGGGCGTGGTTGTGACACCACCACCGGGGCACCAGGAGGGGGAGGTGGCTCTGGCAACACTGGACTGCGGGGCACCGTCGTGAAGGCGCTGGTTGTCCCAGCAGAGGTCCTCGAGGCCAGAAATGATGAGGTCTTCTTCAGGTCACCACCACCACAAATTACCTCGACTTATTTCGTTACATTTTATCCATTTTTTTCCTACTCGGCTGATGTTCTGCCAGACTGTTAACATTCTGCAGGATCATGGTTGTTTACAGATATGCTTGGCTTCGGTGGAACGGTTGTTAATATCGGTTTGGTTGTGGTTGTGAGTGTTTCCTCCACTGTGGCAGTGAGGTCGTGAGGAGTAGTAGAGGGACGTTGTTAACGACCAGTCACAAGTCGAAAGTACGTAGGAGTTTTGGGCTACGCTGTGATACTGTCGTCAGTAGACTTTTTCTGGGTTTGTGTAGCCTGTTACAGAACCTGTTGTTGGTCCAGAGCTTGTTACCACCGGTCTGGAACCTCACGCATCTGTCATGTTGGTAATTATGGAAAACTAGTACATGGAGAGGGTTGCCTTGGGGTTGGGAGGGTCTGTCTGTTGAGTGGTTGTGAAGATCTTAACGCCTGAGTGTGGCCAGTAGCGAAGGTGCAACACAGGAGGGTTCAGACGGTAAGAAAGCAACAACACGGTGAGAGTCAACATAGGAGGGTTCAGGCGGCAACAAAGCAACAAGGAAGAGAGTTGGAGGGAGAGAGAGTAACACAGCACACAACACCACCAGCATAAATTCACCCTCCGGTGGACACCTGACGCGCCCTGATCCGCGGAAACCAAGTTTGCTGGACGGCCGACGCGGCGAGCCATGAGCGCGTGAGCTGGTGTGAACACCAGTGACCCGACAGCCTGTCCTTCCCCGCATGTCTCGTGCCTCTTAATGTCAAGGTCGGGGAGGAGTTGCCACGGGCGAGGAGACAACGTGTATCGGACTGGACGGAGCGGACACTCAGTCGTCCTGTGCTGTCGGCCCCTTTGAGCCTCAGCCGTGTGAGAGGAGTGCGATGTCCTCACATTTGAGGAGTGTGTACACACTGTGGCTCAAGTCCCGCGCAATGCAGGGATGTGGTGGTGGTGGGGTAAGGGGGGAGGGCTACTGGGTGCGTGCAGTGTCGTCTGGGTGTCGCTTGAGGCGGGCCTGGCCGGTGGGCCGTAGAGAGTGTCCACACCACACCTGATGATGGCCCGCCGCCACCAAGCCCCCGCGGGGCACCCAGGAAAGTCCGCCGTGCCGCCTCCCTCACAGCTTTCTTCACAAATGTTGTGTTGTGGATGTTGCTCTTGCCTGCGTGTGTGTGTGTGTGTGTGTGTTACATATCGTTTTGTCAGTTATGGAGATGCCGCCGCAAGTCTACGAGATGACGCCATCACTACGAGATGACGCCATCACTACAAGATGACGCCATCACTACAAGATGACACCTTCACTACAAGTTGGCACCATCACCGCAAGATGACACCATCACTGCAAGATGACACCATCACTGCAAGATGACGTTATCACTACAAGCTGACACCATCACTACAAGATGACACCATCACTACAAAATGACACCATCACTACAAGATGCTGCCGTCAGTACGAGATGAGGAAAGTGATAAGGTCGTCATGTATCAGCAGATGTTACAGCTGTGCTGTATTATTTTGTATTGTGGAAGTGCATCCTGCACCGTCAGGAGTTCCGGCGGTGACGGCAGACTGGAGAGCTGCTGAAACCTGATGATGATTCCAGTTCGTGGTAGCAGAGTGTGACGTGTGGTGTGTGTGTGTATGTGTCGACAGAGCGTGAAGAGTTTCTTGTTATGGTGGAAGGAACAATACGGGTATTTCTGTTTTCCTAGCGAGTCGTAACAGCTGCGATCGTCAGCGGTTCGCTGTGTGGGTCGCACGCCAGGTCAGGGGACGGAAGCAGCGGTCAGGAAGTGCTAGTGCTGAAGGAGGCTGGTGGAGGTGTTGGTGTCCCCGCCACCCGCCCCACGCCTCACCAACAGCCGCCGTGTGTAAAATCTAATGGGAATTACTGTGTTGCTTTGGTTCAGTGGTCCGTCGTGGACCCGGATGGACGGTCTTGTCGGTCTGCATTTATCATTCGCGTGTAAGCAGACGAGACATTTGTTGACAGAGGCGAAAATGAGAGTTGGGATAAACTTGTATATGGCATCGGACGAGGCTTGACTTTCATCACGTAATGGAAGATAATAGACGACCCCTGAGCACGACTCTACGACTCCTCCTTACGGTGGGCTTGCTCTGTGACCCGACTGTTGAGGGTCAGGTCAAAAGGTCAGGCCACCATACCCTAGGGGTCGTGGCCGAAGAGGAGACAAAAAACCTGGTGAGCGAGGGGCAGCAGGCCCTCCTGCTGCCCCACATACCACAGTGTGGAGGTCACCAGTGTAGCAGCTCCTGCGGCAGAGAACCACCACCTCCCAGGGGGTACACGCAGGGTCGTCAGGAGGGGTCAGGATCGGGGAAGTAGAGGTCAGGAGGGCATTTACTACCACAGGGTCGTCAGGAGAGGTCAGGGCCGTGGAGGCAGAGGTCAGCTGGACACTGACCATCGTAGGAGGTATACGATATTGTAGTCTTCCGAGGTTACGTACTTGTTGATCAAGACGCGGTTAGCCAAGCGGCCCGGCACACGTCTCGCATGACCTTGGCTCAGGCCAGAAAGCAAGAGATGGGCGCCAGGTTGGCTGACCTGGTGGTGAGGGCGGTTGCCTGGGCACGTGTGGTAGTGGTGGGGCGGTGGCTGGGCGGCGGCAGCAGGTTGGGTGTGTGGATTCTGGCTGGGCGGCACGTGTGGTGGTGGTGGTAGTGGTAGCGACTGGTCTAGGAGGGGAGGGGGGCGCCAGGTTGGGCGTGTGGGTGGTGGTTAGTGGCGTACGTTGACTCGGTCGTCCAGCTGGTGGGACGGGTTCGTGTCCTCGCCTCAACAGGTGCCGAACTCAGGCCCGAGACCTCCTCCCCCCCCCCTCCGCTGTCTCCCCTCCCCTCCCCCCCCCTCCCCCCACTCTTCTAGCCCTGTTTTATTGATACGTAATATGTATTTACTGACTCCTGCCGCAGTGAGGAACTATATCACCCGAAGTGGCAGCCAGGGGAACAGATTTCCGATGTTCCATTACGGCGTCGTTATCACGAGCAAGACCTCGTTGTGTGCGTTTGTATTAGGGTGTTCTGCCCAGCCTCCGTGCCCCAGGTACCCTACTACACTCACCAACTTTATGGTCTTAAAATACTTTTGCTTGCGAGTCCAAAGCAAAACAGATCGAGTCGAGCAGATGGTGTACGGAGCTGAGAGTGTCAGTCATGCTGGCGATGGGTCTACGACGGGGTGTCTTTCGCTGGATCTGACACCACGTTCGCCCCCCCCCCCTCCCCTGACCGCTAGTCATTTCGTGATGACGGTCTGTTTAACAGTGGGAAGTGGGTGGTCCGTTAAACACCCCCATAACCGCGGACGGACCTGAATCCAACCTGCACCCTTCCACCATCACCCCCAGTGGTCAAGCCACGCCCTCTCAACAAAGCCGCAACCATACTAGGTGCCACATATCAGAAACACGCGACATTCGCTTTCCACGCCACAAACATCAACGCAAAGGCCATAAAGGAATTAAACGCCCCTCGAAATACTTATCAGCACCAGATCTGGACGAAATTTAAAAATAATTCTTTAGTCTCCTCAACAAACAATGCATTCGCTCCACCCTAAACCACGCCTCACCTGCCTAGTCATCCACCTCGTCAAAAGCAAATATAATAAATTTCTAAACAACACAAAACAAACAAAGCCCTCAGAACAATCGCTGGCTACATAAAAACCAAGCATACATGAACATTTAACACCTGCGCGATGACACGAAGATGCTGCCAGTACAATCTTTTCTTCACACCTAAGGAACCAACACCTGGATATCCCCCCCATTCCCCAGAAAACACAACATTTGCCAGTCATACACACACTGTAATGGCTCGACAAGCGCTAAACAGCCTCCCTACCAGCACAGTCTTAACCTCCACTCCACCAGACATACACACCCAAAGAACTACGCTCCCCAGGAGTGTACGAGTTCCACTTTCTCGTCATGTGTTTTGAACACCCCACCATCTCTCTCCGACACTGAAGACAGTGTGCGCTTTCCTCAGTTGCCCTCTCCTCGTCCTAACAAACACTCGCATAGCATCACTGCACCTGTGGCCACGCCCGGTGGATGTGGCCGACTTTCTGAGCGCTGCGGCGGCAGCCCCTCCAACGGAATGGAATCTAGGGGATGGAAGAAGACAGGAGGATATCTTAATGTACAGTTCACTTGGCCAATGTGGCGTCATCTGGGTTGCACGATTTAGCTGTGTGTGTGTGTGTGTGTGTGTGTGTGTGTGAAGCGGTACGCTCTCATCAGCTGATGACCGAAGTGCAGTTACAACGAGTTGCATTACGCACATCAGGCGCCAGCCTTCTGCCGTGTGGTTGGGCGTGGCCCAGACTCCCATAGTGTGGTGTGATATGGTGAGGTATAGTAGACTACCCCTGCCTGCAGTGTAAGTGTGGCGTGTGTGGTGACTCTTCCGACTCCTGTAGTGAAGTGCGGTGGTGAGTTAAAGAACACCTGCGATATTAAGTGTGGTGGGGGTCTAAACTCCCAATAGTGTGGTGTGGTGTGGTGGTTGGTTCTCGGTTGGGCAGCTACACCTGCCCTTAGCTTTCTGTCAGGCAGCCACACTGACCTTAGCTTTCTGTCAGGCAGCCACACTGACCTTAGCTTTCTGTCAGGCAGCCAAGAAGCTTACTGATTCCAGTAAACTATAAAGCTAACGCAACACGAAATATATGAAATGGTAGATAGAAAAGAGAGAGTTGGTACAGTACGGTACACCTTCGTCAGGTGCCAGACTGTGGTGCTCAAGGGTCTGAGGAGATGGTGTGGGTATGTGTTTGTGTGGAGGGTCACCACACCTGCCTCAGTGACCTCCCCTGCCACACTGCCCTCCACCACACCTGCCATACTACCCTCCACCACACCTGCCTCAGTGACCTCCCCTGCCACACTACCCTCCACCACACCTGCCACACTGCCCTCCACCACTGTACCGTTTACTGTGATGAGGGTTGTAACTGTACCGTTTACTGTGATGGTGGGTGTAACTGTACCGTTTGTTGTTACGGTGGGTGTAACTGTACCGTTTACTGTGATGGTGGGTGTAACTGTACCGTTTGCTGTTATGGTGGGTGTAACTACGTGTTTACTGAACCAGGTCGAGGAATGTCTTGTGTTTTGGGTCATTACACTGAGTGAGAGACGGGTCAGCCAAATGTGCTGTGGAGGTGAGTGCGTTGGACGTGGTTTGCCTCACGCGCTCACCCGCTGTCACCCGCTGAGGTAAAGTGTAACGTGGAGACGAGTGTGTTAGGTGTGGCTGTGAGTCGATTTGCAAGAGCTAAACAGTAGAGTGTGTTCCATGAGTGACTGGGTTTTGTTGGTGTGTGTGTGTGTGTGTGTGTGACCCGTTGGTCACCGACACCAGTGCTTCTGCTGAGGCCCCCGGTCCTCGTGTGTGTCTGCTACCGGTCCGGTAGGGATCGTGGTGGCTGTCTGTACTGGTGGGACATGGTGGGGGGTGGGGGGTTGGGTTGTACTGGTTTGAGTGTGTAGTGGCTGTGCTGACTGGAGTGGGGATGGTGGTGTTTGCTTTGTAAGGGTGAGGGAGGTGGGGGTGGTGGGGTAGTTTTCGTATTGGTGGGGGTGGTGGGGTAATGTTTGTACTGGTAGGAGTGGATTTGTTTGTACTGGTGGGGGTGGTGGCGGTACTGATGGGGTCTCGTGTTACAGCGAGCAGCGGGTGTTGGGTAGACGGACCCCCATCTGTGTCCGGGTGTCAGCCCCCCCCCCCCACCACCACCCCAACCCTCGTCCAACACCCGGACACCTGGTATGGTCCAGCCCCACTGACCTGCCCCAGCCACACCCCCGGGGAATGTGACCTGCCCCGGCCATACACCCCGGGGAATGTGACCTGCCCTAGCCACACCCCCTGGGAATGTGACCTGCCCTAGGCTCCCCCCATCGTCATGAGTGTCACGTGACCAGAGTGAGAGTTGTGAGTTAGCTCCCTCGTGCTGGAAGTGGAAGTCACACACACACACACTGCAGTGATATGTACAGACCTTCAGTAACTGCAGTGTGCAGCCTGCAGCCACTGCTATAGTCTTCAGCACCGTAGAATTTCACTTCAACTCACTCGGGGATCACGTTTAGTCTTCACTGTCAGCGAGGCTACAGATGGTCTCACGGTGACCGCTTCTTGGTCCACCGAGCATGGTCAACAACACCAGAGACACCGTTTACTCAAGACGAGGGGATGGGATGTTGTCCTCGGGGATGTTTTTGTCAGATCACATTTCTAGGACACCAGAGGTGGGTCAGGTCACGATGGGGGTGGATAAGAGAGGTCATGCATGAACCCCTCCTGACCCACGTCACTGCTGACTGGCCACCACAGACAGACCCGATACTCACGACTCATTGTGTGAGTGGAACCCATTAAATGTCCGAGGTCCATAGGCCATAGGGTCTTCATGGTGTACCGGTGGTCCGCGGCCACCCTCTGCTCTCAACTCGAACCCACCCGCCGGAGGGTCGTATGTCGTAATGTCAAACATGTCCGGGAGCCTTGGATGCGACATTCACGGCAAATTGCTTCGACGTAGTTGACTCTGCGTACCTGTACATAGATAGATGTTGTCCTATTGGTTTATAGAAAGGAGGTGGTTGATCTTAAAAGTCGTAATAGTGGAAAAGTGGGGGTTGGGTCAGGAGAGAGTGAGGGTGGGTTGTTGTGGTGCCGCCGGGTCCCATCAGGGGCAGAGATGGTTGGAAGGGACAGGGGGGGTGTGTGTGTGTGTGTCATTGTCATCTGCCGTCCTGGCGTGACACCAGTGGTGGCAGGCATACCCTGGGTTTACAGTCTGCCCCAGGGAAGGATATGCGACTGTCATAAAACTGAGATTTGTGCAAGAACTGTCCCCCACACGGAGAAGATTTGATAAATGTGTTTTTTTTTTTTTCCCTTCCAGTTCTTAAATAGTTCAAGAATTTGAGACTGTGTGTGGAGTAGAAGGAACGGCTGAGGTAGAGAGAGAGAGAGAGAGAGAGAGACTCTCTTTGTTTGTCTTGGGTCTCTTCAGGGAGACCCCAGGATAAGCAGGGACACTGTAGTGAGCCGTTGAGACAATCTCGTAAAACAAAAGGATATACCAAGTGTGAACAAGTTAGATACATTTTGATTACGTATATACTGAAGGGTGTGTGTGTGTGTGTGTGTGTCGTCAGGAGCGAGGTGGTTCCTGGCACAGGTACTCCTTGCCTGGTCCCGTTGGCAGCAGCCATGCTCGCCCGTGTGTTGTGACTGGCATCAACAGAAGGAGCTCCTGACACCCCTCTCCTCCCCGGGGGGGCCCCCCTCCCTCTAGTGTAACTGACAGTGACGGAAGTAACAGTCGTTGTAGTGTCAGCCATGGTGGAAGTGAACGGGCTGGTGGAAGAGGGGACGGTGGTGGTGGTCAGCAGCAGCGGGGAGTCTGTCATGGTGGTCACCCCGGCCAGCCCCGTAGTCCGCCGCAGGTCCTCGGCCAAGGTGGGCCTAGGCCAGCGGCTCCGGGACTCCATGCTGAGCCCTGGCCTGCGCCGCCGAGAGAGCTTGGCCATCCTGAAGCAGCCCATGGCCTCCCTGCTGGTAGCCGGCCGCAAGATCACTCGCTCCAGGAGTGTCAGCAAGGTAGGTGATCCCTCCACGCCACACACACACACACACACACACACACACACACACACACACACACACACACACACATCCTGCCGCTTTCTCTTATACGCCTCCCAGTCATCTGCACTCCTTCCTTGCAAGTACCGCCCAAACGCCTCTCTTTTCTTTCACTAACAACTTTACTTCTTCATCCCACCACTCACTACCCTTCCTAATCTGCCCACCCAGCCCAGCCCCACCTCTGCAGCAGTGACGTGCGTAGCTGTCGTCTGCTGAGTAATAACAGATGTACCTAGTGTTTTCATGCCCAGTAGTTTTCGGGAGAAGACTCTGTTGTGGGCCACAGGGCGTCCTCACAGCTGGCTCACATAAACACGACAAAAGTGAAAAACATGACCGATTTTGTGTCGCCTGCGTTGCATGGCGGTCAATGTCTTCCTTTGTTTCAGCTGCTGGTCTCCTTAACTCTACAAACTGTGAAACTCATCTAATGTGAGAATTCCTGCCATGATGCTGTGACATCCCATCAACGCACAGCTAAGGTCCCCTTGTTACGTTACGTCAACTTACACCATAGGGTTTGGTTGAACTCCTCCCACACAGATGGTGAAGGGGGTTGAAGCCTACATGTTTTCCGTTACTAGTGATCTGATCCTTGCGGCTGTCGCCTTGCGTTTTCTACTATTTTCAAAGTCTTTCAACCCATCCTCAATGTCCCATGTTCTCAAATATCTTAAATTTGTCTTCTCCCTGCAAGGCAAGATTTACCGGAGATATTCATTCCTATCTTTGTAATGTCTGGTCATCGACTCTTGAGAGACTTTGCAGAATTATATATATCTGCTCAACTCTCGTCACAACTTTTCTATCCACTTAGATGTATCTATAATTCCACAACTTATCACAGTAAACATCCTTGGCATCTTTTGAACATTTAAGCAGTGTTAGATACCCCACATTACACAGTCTTGGTTAGCCCACATTACGGATTTAAGTCTGCTTCTAAGGAAGTAGGAGTCCTGTTTCTTCAGAACAGTTGTTCCAATTATACACAGGATAAATCCGTCCTTGTATGGTGCACTTCTTTCATACTTAGGGACGTTCTAGTTCTGCATACTTAACAGAGTCGAGTCCAAAGCAATCCGACTTATCAACTCTACCAGCCTGACCTCAAAACTTGACCCACTTGCCGTAAGGTGCAGTGATGGCTGACGTCCCTCCTTCAGTAGGTATTGCTTTGATTCCTGCTTCCTAGAGCTGACTGCTTGTTTGCCCCCACCAATAGCTAGACCTCATAATACGCGGTAGGCTATTGCGCCACTTAATTACTGTGTAGCTGTTGACAAATTCAAGGGTGGGCAGTTGTGATGTCTGTTTCTTTTCCTACACAGCTTAGCTTTAGGACTCTGTTCTTCGTCATATCTTTCCTAACAACTGCGACCTGACATTTTTTAAGAGGCGGAGTTTCCACTTCCTCCAAAATCCTTAGGATATTTTTCCTATTCTCATCTTTTTTTTTCTCATTTTCTTTAACCCCTTCCCATATTCCAGTTAAGGCCTGGCCTCGATGTGAACTACTGTCTGTGACGGGAGACTCCGGCTCAAAGCAAAAAATAAGAGATCGCTTTGTCCATCGTCGGGAGTCATGTAT
Organism: Panulirus argus; assembly: GCA_038088735.1. Taxonomy (NCBI): domain Eukaryota; kingdom Metazoa; phylum Arthropoda; class Malacostraca; order Decapoda; family Palinuridae; genus Panulirus; species Panulirus argus. Next base: position 12,977 of record JAYMFT010334820.1, read on the forward strand.
TGACCCATAAGTTAACCTTGGTCGGTCTTAACTTGAACACTGTGAATCAGATGCTCAAGCAACTTGACACAGTTGTTACCCAGCATCTAGAGCACTGAGTGGCATAAGCCACATAAGAACCTAAGAAGTGAGGACACTGCAAGAGGCCTATTGGCCCATGCTAGACAGGTCCTGAGTCAGTCTCTCCACCCTACATGATTCTAGTGTGGATTTTTTTTAGCCAGAGTTATGCATCATGTAGAAAGGCTTAACCTGGGACTGAGCTTGGCTCATAACTTGAAGAAGATTCCGCCTCTGGTTGTGGAACTTAATAAAAGATGTTTCCCAACCATTTATGTTTCACTAGCAATAACTGTGTTGCACAACAGGCGGCACAAGTGTTCCGTGGAACACCCAGTAACTGGTGCACTATAGGCGACATAACTGTTCCTAGGAACACCCTTACTAGAGGCGATACAAGTTTTCCGGGTGTTCCCTCACTGCAGGCAACACAAGTTTTCCAGGGAACACTTTCACTGCAGGCGACACAATTGTGCCATGGAATACTACCATATCAGACAACGCAAGTTTTCCATGGAACACCCTCTGTGCAGGCAGAGCAAATGTTTCATGAAACACCCACACTACAAGCAACACAAATGTTTCATGCAAAACCCTCACTACATAGAACGCAAATATTTCTTGGAACACCATTCCCCCCAGGCAACGTAAATGTTCCATGGAACACCCTCACTACAGGCAACACAAATTTACCGTGGAACACCCCTCAAGTCTTCATCACCTCTTGATAACTGGGACCATAAAAAACACAACCATAACGCTTGTGTATTCTCAAAATTTGCTTGTTATTTCACGCAGCTTCACCATATGAGTTACCATATGTTGATCACACTCGTCCATAATGATATTATCGAACATGTAATTTTTCTAACTGCTTGCACCTGATGAGGCGGATTGTCGCCGAGAAACGTGCTGTGCCACATTTATAGAAAAATTACTCGTTGAATAGAATTATATGAACTCGTGCTGAATTGCGATTTCACCTTTACGAGTTACTACATGTGTGGGATTTATACATATTACACACTGTTGCCTTCGCACCATATGGGTTCTCCTTCTTGAGTCCATATCAGACCACCTGTCCTACCTCGGGTGTGGGGCTGGGCCGGGGGTTACTGAGCAGCGGTGGGACTGGCGCGCCCCGTCCAGGAGGTCTCTGTGGTGGAAAGCGCGGGAATATTCAGTTGACAGAAAACATAGAGACGATTTTTATTCTCTTTGGTTCGTATTGTTGAGTGTCCGATAGTGGGATTAGAGTTCCGACCCCGTGAGTTACAGGGTCACTCTCCGGAAGGTGGGGGACTGCGGACGATGGAGACTACGGACAGTGGAGACTGCGGACGGTGGAGACCGCGGACGGCCGGGAGTGTGGTCGATGGAGACCGGACGGTGGGGCCTGCGGACGTTGGAGACTGCGGACAATGGGGACTTTAGAAAAAAAAAATGTACTTATCCGTTGCTGGGAGGAGGCGACAGCCTCTTTCCGGTGCCTGGGATGGCCACTTTACGTACCCTGGGAGGGATCTGGGGCCCTGGGAGTGGCAGGGGAGTGAACTCGTCATATATGGAGCTCCAAGAACCAGGTTGGCTCAGTCGTTCATAGGGATTTGAGGTAGAGATGTGTGTGTGTGTGCGTGTGTTGGCATTACCATTTAACCAGTTGTCATGTTGAATCCAGTGTCTTGTCACGTGTGTGTGTGTGTGTGTGGGAGATGAGGAAGTGTACGAGGCAGCGTACCGTGGAGGGGGCCTTGGAGATCTGGGGAAGGTTGGGGGTGGGGGGAGAGACGCCAGGAGACCAGCTGACACCCGGAGTGAGGTCAGGCTGGCTTTCAAGGCAACAGACGACACCGATAACTCGGGTCCTCGCCCCCACAGCGCCCCACCCACACCCGTGGCCCGCCACACCCACACTCCCTCCCTCCCTCCCTACTAGGTTCATCTTCCCTCCCGTAACAAAGATCGTGAAGTCACCCCATGTTTACACAGGCGAGGATAATAAGCTCGGGCCGCAGCCTCGTCCATACAGGCAGGCGTCAAGAAAAGCGAGCGCTGGCAGAGTCGTCCTCCAGCTATTGTCTCAGGCGGGGCGGCCCGGCGCTGCCACAACAATGCGCTCTGTTACCATGTGTCGGGGGTGCTGGGAGGGGAGGGTGGCGCCCTCTGCGATATCATTTCCAAAAGGTATTACGTAAGACGCTGAACGCCACAACTTTCGTAACAGGAAATGAACAACTTGAGAAAGTTTATACTTTGGTTCGGCGTCGCTGGGAGGAAAAAAGTAGAATTCGTAAGTGAAAAGTAGTATAGTTTTTCGGTGACGATGAGGTCGGTCCGTAAATGTAAACGTGTGACGTCATGATGTAAATTTCTGTAGCAGATGGCGTAAGGAGAGCTGGCCTGGTCTGGCCTGGCCTAGCGGGATGGCCAGCCGGGCCAACCACTGTGTCTGTCCGTCTGTGTCTCCATGTTTGTTTGTAGTTAACCTATTTTTCCTGTGAGAAGACGTGGAGGCCCCGTCTCCTGAACTTTCTCTGCAAAGCTACCGCTTTTTAAGCTTCTGTATGCTGTCCACATACACGAGTTTCATCATTAAGCTTATTCCGTGCATCCCCCCCACTCTCGTTCTATAAAAGTAAGGTAATTATTTGCCTCATTTTCTAACACGTTTTGCTTATTTTCATGTTATGGCCTCTGGTCAGTCCTTCCATCTTTCGAAGAACTGTTGACTTCATGTTTAAAGCCTTAAAAGCTGTCACAAGTCACCCCTTACCCTTCTCTCTCTTCCATGATGGGCATAGCCAGAGTCTTTAACCTTCCCCTGTAATTCAGCCCTCCTAACTCTAATGCGCTCTTTGTTGCCCGCATCTGGTCCTTCAGATTTGAGAAGCATATTCTAGTTTTGCCCCAACGCAGGATCTAAAACGCCTGCTGAATATTTCCTCACCCACGTACCTGCAAGGCATTATGATAGTGCCAGCAGAAATTTTTTTTCACCGACTGTTCCCTTAATGTGGGACTCTGGCGATAGGTTGGGACGATGTCGACTCCCAACTCTCACAAGCACGTCACCACAGCCTATTTCCAGCCAGGTAATACTCGTATTGAGACCTTCCCTCACTGCGTCTCTTCATCAACAATCTTGCGCTGGACCAACACTGGGGCAAGTTTGTCGACGTCCCCTTGTAGTATGATGCATTCCTCTCTTTTGACCTTCCTCACGACTCGTTTATAAAGTATGTACGTATGCAGACGGAGGGGCAGGTCAGCATTACACACCACATGAATGGAGCAAGACGAGTCTTATCTAAGGCTGGGTGACTAAGTTTCCTGTGGCTGTGATAATGAAGGAGGCAGACCGTAGACGAGGGCCATCTTGTTATTCTTATTCTCCTGCGAGATGATCACATCTGTAGAAGCAACAGATCTGTGACCTGTTGGTCTCCCAGAAGTGACCTGCGCTGCCTGAAGTGACCTAGTCTGCCTTAAGTGACTTACCTACTTAAAGGGACTTGCCTGCCTGAAGTGACCTGCTGGTTGGTTAACTTGTGCTGCAAGAGGTGACCCCACCTCCTGCAGCATCAGGAGGTGGTGTTGTGGTCCAATTGGGTGGCAAGACATCGCCATCCGAAGCCACGCCATTGTGAGGGCCGGACACTCCCGCCTGACGGGCTGTGTGGATCTTTAAGAATCAAGTGGTGTGAGTATAGGAATATTAGGAATATTCTCTCTGACCAGAGTCCTGTGTGTGACCCGTGCTGAAGACCTACGCCTCCCTACAGAGCCTGGCCGTGGCTGGCACAGGCCGACCATTGCTTTGCTGACACAGGCTGACCATGGTTTGATGCAGGGTGACTATGGCCTGGCACGGACTGACCATGGCTTAATACAGGCTGACCAGGGTCTGACACAAGCTGACCACGGCCTGGCACAGGCTGACCACGGCCTGACACAGGCTGACCAGGGTCTAACGCAAGCTGACCAGGGTTTGACTCCGGCTAACCATGGCCTGACACTGGCTGCCCGTGGCCGAGACAGTGACCCAGCCGGAGCTGGACTTCAGCGGTGTGGGCTGGTGGTCAGCTGGTGGTGCGAGAGAGAGACTTTCGCTACCAGCCATACTTAGTCCAGTCTGGGAATCTCGCGGAACCAGTCGCTGCCCCAGACCAGCTCCTCCAAGACCTCCCCACCACACCTTATTACCACGACCCGATGATTTAATGACCTCTTGGCCAGGCTCCCTGACCCTCCCCAGACTCTGGGGTGATGTGCGTCGGGTGTTTTGGGGGGTGTTTATAGGTGTTTGTGTGTGTGTGCATATGGGGGATTGATGTGTCCTAGTGCAATGCTCCCGTTACGCCCCGCTGGGGGAAGGGACGAGCCGTCTGACCCTCTGAGGAGGGAGGATGGTAGCAACTCCTGGCAGGGGTGAGGGAGGCCACGACCTGCCTCTCGCCCCGGTATCAGGGGAGGGGGGGGAGGATACAGAAGTGGTGCTGACATGTTCCAAGTGCTGGGTAAAGATCCTGTGGAGTATTGGAGGGGGGGTGTGCCAACACAGGGACCTCCCTCCCCCCTCAGGGTAGGTTGACTGCCCCCCCCCCTCGCCCCTCCCTCCCCCCCCCCTCCGACCCTCCGCCTGCAGCAGAACCCACTTTCCATCCGTGCGTACCGCGTGCCGTCGGTCACTCTCGTTTCGTCTGGCCGTAACCTGGGGTTTTCTCCTGGTAACTCTCCCTGTGTGTCGCCCGTCCCTGGCTACAGGACTGGTCACTCGTACGTTTGCCTCGGCTGTTCCCTTCCCCGTCCTTTCCATGTACCCATCCTGTCCTATTCCTTCCCTATCCTCACCTGTTCCCCTCCTGTACCCCTCCTCCAGCAGATAACGCCGTCACTGAGCGCCAGGTCTCCCTCCCTCCTCTATGCCTCCCATAAACCTCTCGTGACCCGCATGACCTGTGCTGACCCAACTCGCCACGGCCTAAGACACCCCCCCCTACCCTCCCACCCGGCCTGCACCTGACCTGACCTGACCTGACCTCGCCTGCCCACACTGGTTGTGCTACTTGTCCTAACGCAACACCTGGGGAATGGGAGGAGGGGAGGGGGGGGGGGTATAGTCTGGCTGGGGGGCTGGCTGGGGGGCAAGCCGCACCCACAAGCACTGGGTGGGGATGTCCCCCAGATCTTCCAGGGCTCCTGGATGACCCCATCCCAGTCTGGTCATCCCTCTGTTGCCCTTATGAACGATGATATTCTATTATTCCCTCGCCGCTGGTGCGGTGTTGGTGCGTGGGGATATTAATCCCAGACACCCACCTTACCCAGGCACTCGTAACACTGCTTCTGGAACGACTCTCGACACCGTATGACCTTCTGACCCCGTGACTTTGACCTTTCTCTTAAGCTCAGCAGAATCTGTCTGTTTGCTTTTTCTCGTCTTCCCCTCACGGCAGTCCAGGGGGCTGCGGGGTTTATCTCTACCTTCCGGTTTGAAATTCTGTGCCGCACTTCATCTCTTTTTTCCCACCTGCGTCAGGCAGTGTATTCGTCATTCATTTTGCGATGCCTTCGTGACCCCAGAGGTACGTGCATTCGTGTTACAGGTAGACATACGTGGCCCACTTATGCATTCAGGGCGGAGGGACAGCGTGGATGCATTTCGTGGCCCTTGGGGTGCATTTCGTGGCCATTGGGATGCATTTCGTGGCCCTTGGGATGCATTTCGTGGCCCTTGGGATGCATTTCGTGGCCCTTGGGATGCATTTCGTGGTCCTTGGGATGCATTCGTGACCCTTGGGATACATTCGTGTCCCTGGGATGCATTCGTGGCCCTGGGATGCATTCGTGGCCCTTGGGATGCATTCGTGGCCCTTGGGATACATTTCGTGACCCTGGGATGCATTTTCAGGTTTCGTCGATACTTTTCGTGTGTTCCCAGGCAGGAGCGGAAGTAGTAACAGGTCGTGTAGACGCAAGGAAGGGTGGCAGTCTGTGTTGTGTTGTGTTGTGTTGTAAAGCGTCTGTGTGGTCACAGGGCTTGCCTGGTAGGGGGCGCTAGTGTGGTGTGTAGAGGGACCACCTCCATGTTCTTGGGTCGTGTGGATGGGCCAACCCTGTGTGCTTGGGTCGTGTGGATGGGCCAACTCCGTGTGGATGGGTCGTGTGGTGTGTGGCTGTAGGAGTACCCGTATAGCGACTGGAGAAGGTGAGGACGTGCCTGTACTCTCTCCTGGCCCACTCTCACTACCGCTCTCACCTTCCGTGTGTGTGAGCCGTCCCTGGCCGCGCAGCGTACTTACCAGCTCCACACGGGCGACGAGACCGTGTGGATAGCGGATACATCCACACACGGGTGCACTCCACCCACCCACACACAGAGCAGTGCAGTAGCCAGACCACCACGGGCAGGTGTGGGGGTATTGTGAGGAGGGCAAAAGACGCGAGTGGACGCAGGTGCACGCCAGAAGCTGGACTGGCGCAAGCCTCTACCACCACAACCACTACAGTTATCCCCCCACAACCACCACAGTACCGTCCCACCACCACAGTACCGTCCTACCATCACAATACCGTCCCTCCACCACAGTAATGTCCCACCACCACAGTTCTGTCGCACCGCGACAACCACTTCAGTACTGTCCGAACATGACGGCCATTGTCAAAGGAATTCAAAGAGCAACAAACCACTGGGTCCTAACGAGGCTGTTTGTTTGTGGTAGGGCAAGAGATGACGAACTCATAGATTAGTGTTTGAGAATAAAAAGCCATACAGATGTTTCAAAGAGGAAAGCCAATGAAGTTTCGTGTAACTAACTAAGGTGGCGCAAATAATGTCACTCGTGGATCGGAAGCAAAATATTTATCACGTCTGTTCGTAAACGTAATGCAAGGGACCGCTTTCAACTACTGTAAGTGGCAAATCATTCCATATGTTGACAATCCTGTTGAAGAAAAAGTACTTCGCGTCATTCGAGGTAAAACGTTTTGCCCACGAGTTTGTGTCCATGACTACGAGTGAAATCAGACGAATCAAGTCTTTAAGTAGTTTGTTGGATCGAGATTATCGAAGCCTTTGATAATTGTAAACACCTGTATTAGATCACCTCTGAACCTAACCTGTTTTAAGCTAGATTAGATTTGGTCGTGTCGTCGGCTGTCGTAGGATTTGTTTTTCAGTCCAGGTATCATTTTGGTAGCTCGTTTCTGTACTCTGTCCAATTCAGTCTGTCTTTCCTTAAGTCGGGTGGCCAAAACTGTGTGTAAAGTATTTTTAATGACCTGTAAATAAAGAGGATGATTTCCCTAGACTTAAATTCAATAGCCCCTACCTATGAATTCAAGAATTTAGTTCTCCATTTTGACTGCTTCTGTGCTTTGCTTACTTGGCTTTAGGTCACCAGAGATTAATACACCAAAGTCCTTTTCCTCGTTTACCTCTTGCAGCTCATGAGAGTTGATATTGTACCTTGGCTTCTCATTTCTACTGCCGATATATATAAAACTTTGCATTCATCTGTATCAAAATTCATTTGCCACCTGTGAGACCGGTCGATCAGTTTGTGTGTGTGTCCGATTGAAGCTGCAGACGTTAAATTTCTGTTGAAGATTTATTTCCCAGCTTAGAATTGTCTCCCATCCTCCATATCTTACAGTGCAGCCCCTTACCAATACCATGCATAAATGTGAGACAGAGTATAACTCCCAAGGATGATCCTTGTGGCACAGCACTTGATACGTCTAACCATTCTAAATCTCATTTCTGCTTATGGCTAGTAAAACAAAATCCTAACCACCGTAATATAACTCCATATATGACATGTGATTAACTCTTGCTAGTAACCTTTGGTGTCTTATCAAATGCTTTTTGAAAATACAATTTTCTCTTTTAAATAGATGACATCATACACTTTATTCTCATCACACGTGGATAATATATTCAAGCAATTTGTTAGAGACTGAATGGTAGTTCTGTACATTGTTTACAGTTTTGTTCCAAATGATGGTTTCCATAAGTTTACGGACATCAGGTAGTATGCAAATTGGACAATGATTTCCAGGCATTGATATGTTATCTTTTTTTTAATGTTTTTGTTACACTGACAAACTTTCATTCCCCTGGAACCTTCCCCACAGCAAGAGACTTACTGAGAAGAGTAGTCAAGGTGCTGACTATCACGTTTTTCTCCTCTTTCGTTGTCTTTGGATAAAACTTATCTAGTCCAGTAGTTTTGTTTACTTTTATTCCATGTAATACTGATAGTATATCTTCATCTTTTATGTCAGTATATTGCCAAACGTATATTCTCATAATAGTGGAGTTAGATTCAGGTCACAAGATGTATATTCAAACGTATATACAGATGAAAAATAAACGATAATTTAAAATATCTGCCATGACTTATGTGTCTTGAACTAAGTCACTGTTTTTCGCTGTTAATGAATCGATTGACTGGGTAATGACTTGTTTATAAAACTCCTTAGAGTTTCTTGAACCATTTTCATCAATTTACGGTTCACACTGACGTGTATGTCTCTTATCTCCACTACGTAGCTTTACATGATTTATTGTTATGTAGGGTTATTTGTCTCCTTGAGTTCTTACGTGCTACTTTCTTATACAACACGTTCATCTTTATGTTCTCGATCCACCACTTAACGGCCTCGTTTGGGAAGAAGAGCATCAACTGCGCGCTTGCTCATATGTTTCTTCGACTGCTTCGAAAGTTTTACTGAAGCTTTTCCAAACTACGACCATATCATTTCTCATTAACAATATCATCCCAGATTTACCTATCAAGAGCAGTATGAATAAAACGAAACAGAACTGAGTATCTAAATTTTGGTATATTTTCTCGGCTTTTATGTTGGCCATCATTACATGCAGTGTGTGAAAGTTACCTCGGAAATGATCTGCTGATGATCACTTGTACCAAACTTTTCTCTAACTTTATCAATATAGATAGAATTAAATTTACAATATTTTCGTCGTGAGTAATATTTCTCAACCAGCTGTGTTAGCGCAATGTCGAGCATGTTTAGGTGGAGTCAGCCCAGAGTTACTGGAAAGGGATTTCTTCCCACTTGGATACTGGTACGTAAGTATGTTCAGATCTCTCATTGTGATCGAATCTTGTTCATAACAAATGTTTGCTAAACTGATCATATGGCTTTTCTCCTACCTCTGGGTTCCCTATAGGGAACCTTTAAACTAATCCGTGCATTGGTTACTTACACTCCGTGCATTTACTACTCATAATTCGTGCATTTATTACTTTGACTTCGTGCATTTATTACTTATAATCCGTGCATTTACTTACGTATACTTCGTACATTAGAATCAAATATTCTGACACCTTATATAACTCCCACATCTGCCTCACAACTCTCTCGAGCCAACACCTGCAAGAAGCACCTCCTCCTCCTCCCTACACCAAGCCCTACAACCCCCCCTCCTCTCCCTAGCTGGGCGGGCGTCTCTGGTGTTGAGGGCATGTGTGTCTTGACCTTGGCTGCTGAGGGTTTTGCCGGGTCGCCCTTGACTTGTGTATAGTGTGACCCTTATTGTGGCCTTCCCCTCCCCTCCCCTCTCCCCTCCCTCGTTGGCCTCCCCGATGCGCACCACTTCCACGCCGCAAGCTGCTGCTCCACCACACCTCCACTCCAAAAGCTGATGCTCCACCACACCCTCACGTCACAAGCTGCTGCTCCACCACACCACCACTCCACAAGCTGCTGCTCCACCACACCCCCACGTCACAAGCTGCAGCTCCACCACACCCCCACAGCACAAGCTGATGCTCCACCACACCCCCACGTCACAAGCTGCTGCTCCACCACACCCCACACCACAAGCTGTTGCTCCACCACACCCCCACATCGCAAGCTGCTGCTCCACCACACCCCCACACCACAAGCTGCTACTCCATCACACCCCCACACCACAAGCTGTTGCTCCACCACACCTCCACACCACGAGCTGTTGCTCCACTACACCCCCACACCACAAGCTGCTGCACCACCACACCCTCACGTCACAAGCTGCTGCTTCACCACACCCCCACGTCACAAGCTGCTGTTCCACCACACCCCCACACACACACACCAATTCCTCCAAATATCGTAGCGCTTGACCTTTAACTGCAATCACAAATGCAACACAGACAGAG